>CM039431.1:3619052-3909052 GCA_022379115.2 Bauhinia variegata | reverse complement strand
ATTTCAGCATTTTCTTGAGGAACTTGTGGTTCAACCGGTTGTTCAATATTATCTTGTTCCTCAACAACAACTTGATCTACTTGATTAATATTAGTAGCTTGTGGAATCTCATCAATTGGTTGTCTAACACCGGTTTGAACTTGAGGGGTGTGAATGACAATCAATCTATCACTTGAACTAGAGGGTTGAGCTTCATAGTGATCTCATAACTGATCACTCCCACTGATCAAGTCATTCTCAAGAATTTTTGCATTTCTTGACTCCACAATCCTAGTGCTATGAGATGGACAATAGAATCTATACCCTTTGGACCTTTCAGCATATCCAATGAAATACCTACTTATGGTCCTTGGGTCTAGCCTTTTTTCTTGTGAGTTATAAATTCTCACTTCAGATGGGCATCCCCAAACGTGTATATGTCACAAACTTGGTTTCCAACCTTTGAATAACTCAAAAGGCGTCTTTGGGACAGCTTTGGTTAGAACACGGTTTAATATATACATGGCCGTCTTTAATGCTTCAGTCCACAAGAATTCTGGGAGTTTTGTGTTCCCCGCATGCTTCTCACCGTGTCCATCAAGGTTCGGTTTCTTCTTTCTGCTACACCATTTTGATCCGGAGAACCGGGCATGGTGTATTGGGCAACAATGCCTTGTTCTTGAAGAAACTTAGCAAATGGACTAAGTGTTTACCCACTCTCAGTGTATCTACCATAGTACTCTCCACATTTATCTGATCTCACGATCTTAATTTGTTTTCCACATTGATTATCCACTTCAACCTTAAAAACTTTAAAGGCATCCAAAGCTTCGTCCTTTGAACGAAGGAAGTAGAGATACATATATCGTGAATAATCATCTATAAAGGTGATAAAGTACTTTGGACTACTTGTGTCCATATTTGGACAGCAAATATCTGTATATATGATTTCTAACAAGTTTGTACTCCTCTTTGCACCTCTTTTAGACTTGTTAGTTTGCTTGCCCTTAATGCAATCAACACAAGTCTCAAAATCAGTAAAATCCAGAGTAGCAAGTACCCCTTCATTTACTAATCTTTTAATTCTTTCAATGGAGATGTGTGCTAATCTCTGATGCCACAACATAGAGGATTCCTCATTCACAACACATTATTTAACCTCAGCAGTAATATGCATAGAATTATAAGCAGCATTATTTTGCAACTGAATAGGATAAAGACCATCAAACAAAGTACCATAACCAATAACTTTATATTTATGTGATAAACTTAAACCAAAATCTGAAAAGTTATAGGAAAAACCCAAAGGTACAAGTCTTGAAACATAAATCAAATTTCTAGAGAAATTTAGAATATAAAATGTCTTTTCCAAACGCAATACAAAACCACTACTTAAAATCAAATAGCACATTCCAATGGCTTCTACATGTGAACTCATCTTGCTGCCTGAATAGATGTATTGTTCACTTCCCACTAGTTTCCGTAGGTTTTGCATACCCTGCAAGGTATTAGAAATATGGATTGTAGCACTAGAATCAATCCACCATGTGTCATGATCAACACTAACTATGTTAGATTCATAACAAACTAATGAAAGTTGAGTACATTTTTTCTCGAGCCAGATCTTATGCTTTAAGCAGTCTTTCTTCATGTGCCCCTTCTTTTTGCAGAAGAAACATTTTGAATCTTTCTTTGTGTCTGACTAAGGTGGAATCTTGCCATTTCCCTTATATTTGGCTTGATCCTTTCTTTTCTTTCCTTGGGTAGTCGAGTTCACCTTTTCACCCTCTTCCATTGCCAATCTCCCTTCTTCTTAGACACACATGGTCATAAGTTCATTAATTGACCACTTATCTTTATGTGTGTTGTAAGATATTTTGAAGGGATTATATTGTTGGGGCAGAGAGTTCAAGATGAAATGAACTAGAAAAGATTCTGACATCTTAACTTCCAAAGTTTCTAGCTGAGCCGCCATGTCCCTCATGCGCATGATATGATCACGCACGCCTCTAATCCCGGTGAGCTTCATGGATGTAAATTGCATCATTAAAGTGCTGGTAAGGGCCTTATCAGATGTTATGAATTGCTCGTCGATAGCTTTCAGAAGGTCTTTGACCTTATCATGCTGTTCGACAGAACCCCGTATGCCATCTGGTATTTTTGTCTTTATGAACATAACTGATAGGCGATTAGATCACTCCCATTTTTCATAAAGATCAATAGCATTTGGAGTGCTGTTTATAGTGATAGCAGGTGGTTCATTTTTCCTTATGGCATAATCAACATCCATCCATCCCAAATGGAGAAGGATTTTCTCTTTCCACACTTTATAATTATCACCCCTTAATTCGAGAATGTCACACTTAATATCAGAAATATTCGCAGATTGAATAGCTGTAAATTTCAAACATACATGCTTATTAACTAAAATTTGAGGCTATAAAATTAAATATCATATTTTACCAATGTAAAACATGCTTCAATCCATGAATCAAGTGACATAAAACTTGCCTATGGGCTAAAATTCTACTCACTTAGATTCATTTCCCAACTTTATGATAAAACTATCAAATTATGTTCCTTTTCTTAATTCTTGTGGGTAGATTAAGAAATATAATTTAATATTTTATCCTAATTAACCATCCTAATATAACAAAAATTCTTGTGGGTAAATTTTATTATATCACATATGATTAATTACAACTTAATGTTTTAATGTGATCCTTAACCTTAATATATAATTCTAATTAATTAAATATGTTGTGGCTACTCCCTAATTAATTAAAATTATATTAATCACCTAACATTAATTAATTCTCAATAAAAACTGAATATTTGCATAAAAGCATCAACTTTAATGTGCAAAATTATTTAATTTAAAATTGTATGCTTAAACACCAAAATAAAACATACAATAAAATAAAATAAATAAATAATTTAAACACATAAATAAATTAATCTAAAAATTTAAACATCCATTTAACTTATGCAAATAAATAAACTAAATTAGGAATCACATAAAGATTCACTAACAATCAGTAAACATGCAATAATTAAATTTATGTAAATAAATTAAATTCGAAACATAAGGTTTGAAATTGTCTTCGAGAGACATAAGGGCGTGTTGTGATCTAGTGGCAAAGGGTCTAAAATGTGGCCCTGTGGGTGTGGGTTCGAATCCCAGCAGCCGCACAAATAGGATTTAATTTTAAACCACCAAAACGACATGTAGTTTGGCCTCTAGCATAAACTACACATCGTTTAGCGTAGCCACACTTCAGTTAAAACGACATGTCGTTTTAGCATTACCCAAAACGACATGTAGCTTAAGTCGTCTTCAACCTCTAGCCAGGTCGATTCGACCCGGTTTCGACCCTAAGCCAAAACCTGACATTTTCCAGCCATTTTTTAAGTCAAATTTTATGATTTATAGCCCAGAATGCATACAAATCCCATTTGATATCAATTTCTAACCTCCATATTGATTAAAATCAACAAAAACCGATTGCCCATTATGGAACTTCAAACCGAGAAGAAAATGCAAGACAAAGGCATTACAAGTCTCTGATACCAAATGTAAAACAATTTTCTTTAATGTTCAAACATGCTAATGAACACAACAAGCATATTCAAACATAATGCGGAAGCGGATCAAGAAAGCCTAACTCCGGCCATTGCAAAAGGCTTCTTCTTGGTGTCTCTGTTTCTCTTCCAAGCCTTCACTCTCTCAAACTCGATGGTGTTGTTTCTGAAGTGAGGAGTCGGATTGGTGACCAACAGAGAGCAGGAGCACGCCTTTTATACTCCTCTTCCCATCATGGAGGAGTTGAGACGTGGCTGAAAATTGGCAAGTGTGTGGAGTCGTGGGAACATTATGGAATGATGCTGGAAGTGGGAGAAGCTTGGTCACAACATGGACCACTTTCTGAAGGAGTTCCAACGGAAATATCGGGGACCTCATCATGGACCTCAACATGGAACTCCAACATATATATGACACATGTCAAATCCAGGATTACTGAACTCAATCATACCATGAAAAGATACCCATAGCCAGCCTCTTTATTTTAAACTTGAACCTTTTAAGTGTACTAGAGACCTGGTGAATCATTAATTCTACATGCCTTAAACTAATTGAATTAAGAAAAAATATTTTCTTAGTAGAGGACTATCCGTAAGTGCATCATTTAATTAACTACCACTCAACATCCTAACCTGCATAGTCATTACATCTTCTGAAACCCATAAGTAATCAGGAATTCTGGCAAGATGTTTTTTAAAAGCATCTCCATTTGGATTTTCGACCCAACAAGCAGGCATACATAAAACCTAGCAATAGGATAAGTTAATTATAAAAAAAAATAGGATAATCAAACTAATGAATGATAGAGATATCCTAAAATCTTACCTTTTCTACACGGCTAATGGTTATATATTGACTATTCTCATCTTCGTAATGAATGTGCTTCATTATTATTTTGAGTCTTTTTTCTTATAAGCTTGTTTAAGGGCCAACATGCAAGAAATGGTTCAACCAGTAGATATAAAGAATCTCATATTAACTTTTGTATCAATAGATGAGGGTAATAAATATCATCCTGTAATAATATGGAATATATATCTTTTCAGTTATAGGGATAAAAGAAATCAACAAATACGATGATATGCAGTAATAAAGGTTTAGATCGTATTACCTTTACATACAGTGGCAAACTTTCTTCCAATTGATTTCGTGGTAAGGTTGAGTGAAGAGCTCTTCTCTCAACTGAAGAATGAGTGGTGTGATTGGTTCCACAAACCTTTTCCCATATAAGTACGACATGGGCATATAAATCAATCGGCAGAAACACCACATTTTGGCTGCATGAGAGAGAAAGATAGAGAGAGAATAAGAGTATTCATAAAAATATTTATTCAAGTCGGTGGTCCCATCATAATGAATTAACGGCTGCCATTCAAGCAATAAACCTTAGAGTCATAGGAAAATAGCGCACTTAATTCAACCTGGATGCATTGGTAGAAATGAAGGTAGGATCCAAAACTCAGGGGGCAATGGGTTGCTTCCTTCCCAATCAAATACGCCAAGTATCTGCATGTATATATTTACATGCATCAACAATAACATAACGGGTGAAGAAAGAACAAAAAGAATCAAATTGAGTATTTGAAGACTGAGCAATTGACAGCATACTGAAAGCCAAGTCTTTCCCCAAGAGGGTATATGAGTGACACCACCATGATCAAGAATCCAGCTTCGAGCTCTAGCACAAGCATTGTTTAGACCACCTTCAGGTCCTTCTCCGAGGATGAGCATACAAACGTAATTCAGTGCAGTACAGAACATGGTGCTATGTCCCTCTATGTGTAAGCCCCGTCCTCCATCTTGTTCTTCAATATTACAAAATATAATAATAAATTAATAGAAGAACAACTATACAACAAGAATGACCAAGAAACAAATTAAAACAAAATTCTAAGAAAGCAAAAATATTGACCTGATGATTATATATGTATTGGAGGATTTCTTTTGGTATTCTGCTGGTATGACGGTATCAAGGTGCCCTGTAATGTACATACAGAACACCTGTAGATTTTTATTTTTTTTGGGGTGCGAGTAAAATATGTTAGTTAATTAGAATCAATGCCTACTGGTTAAACAATATCTTCTATTTTATGATTGGTCTTGTATAAATACCATATCTCATAATTTTTTATTAGACGAAAAATATTTAATACATTTACAACATTATTTTATATGTAATGAAAAGTTAAGAAATAAAACATGAAAGTTACTTTTAACTCATCATGTGGAGAGTTTAATTGTTATTGTAATTAACTAACCAATGGAGGAAGGAAAAACATGGGGCCAGCATTGTGAGCTGGCCAGTGTCCATCGCTAGCCTGCAATGCTGCCATGTAATAAGCGGCTCTTTTCAATGTCTTACTAACATCCTCCTTCTTAATTTCCTGCCCATCTTCAATTTTGACTGCGTCCATTGCTTGCCTAAACTTCTTTTCTCTTATGAACTGAGCCCATCAATTTTTTTTTTTTTTTAAAAAAGTTATTTCTATTATTATTAGATAGGTAAGGGAAAAAATTAGTTTGGAAATATGAAAATTAATTTATATTTTTAAGGAGATGTTAGAGCATCTTTATCGTCTTGTTCTTGTGATGCTTTTCTTGACAACAACCTACTGCTATTAAGAACTGCCGATACCAAGGGATGATATGTTGTTCTTAATAATTTTCTGTTCTTCTACAAGAACTCTTCTTAGAAGCAAAAAGTGGGGGCATGAGAGTTAAAAATTGTGGATGGGGAAAAAACAGAAGAAATTTTGGACTCATTTATGGAATGCAAAACTATAAAAGGAAGTTCTTTGAGTATAAGAAAATTATGTGTATCTTAGGAATTCACAAAAAGATTTTAAAAACTCAGTTAAGAACTCTTGAAGAGTTCATGAATAAAGTTACTCTTATGTCAAAGTTTATAAGACTTATTTTAAATATAGAGGTTAAAGAACCAACATAACCTTGAAATATTGTTTTAAATAATAAAGCAAACTTGCAAGTTAATTTGTGGATACTTTTTCACCCAACTTATCTTCTTATCATTTTGGGCAAATTAAATTGGGAAATTGTCTTTCTACAATTGTTGGTATATACCTTATATTTGTAAAAATAAAATTATAAATAAATAAAAAATATATAAAAATAAATGTACACAAACAATCAAATTAAGAAAAAAAATATTTTACTAAAATAATAATTAAAATGGCATTATATACTTTTATTATTCTGTGTAATTTAACTAAAATATACTTTAAAAAAAAAACATATACCTTATAAAAAATCAGAAGGAATAGTTGTTAGAAAAATAAATAAATAAAACAAAAGAAATAAAAATTAAGGAAAGTATTAGGAAAAAAAAATATAAAAGTTGATTTATACTTTGAAATACATGGATAGCACCTCTCTTTTATAATTTATCAAAGTGGGTTTGATTTCAAATGATTCATCGTAAAGTAAGAAATTCCCTACCAACTAAACCAAACAAGAAGAGCAAAATATGTGGATTGAAATGAAAATGGATGAATATATATATATATATATATATATATATATATACACTTGAAATCGCCAAAGGAGGTCAGCACATGGCTTTATATGAAATCGGTTGCTATAGAAATGTTGACGGGCAGCTTCAACCTGGGATCGCTCCTCGGCAGTGCCTGCATCAGCATCAAACTCCCATATCTGTCTTCCCACAAACTGGTTGGTGCTGAAGATATATGGATCATCTCCTCCATCTCCTATCTTTAGCCTCCACATTCTGATCTCACTCAACGACTCATCAAACAACCTACGTACCTTATATAAAACCAAGAAAGCCACCAGCTCTCATCGTACCTTCATTATATCCAAAACTACAATTAATGACGATTGATGTGTTTCTCTATGTAAGAACACAAAGTGATGATTGATGTATTTATGTAACCACAACCTAACTACCTAACCCACCCCAACTCATACATGAGGTTAAAGAATCCTACATTAGGTGGCTAGCTAAATCATCACTATTAATAGTACTAAGAATGGTGAAAGTGTACATACCTTTGTCTAAAAAGGAGTTATTAAATTATTTTTCATGCACAATATTCACTCTACTATTTAATAATGGTACTTAAGAAAAATAGTATTGTTTAACAAAAAGAAATAGCTACATAACCTAAAAGATAATAATCATAAGAGGTATCTTTTAATATTAGATAACTCTAAAAAAATCTAGCTTAAAATTTGTCTCAACTTAAATATTCAGTTTTATTCAGTTTTATATATTTTTAAGATGACCGTCATATCAAATAAAAAAGTAAATATTTTTTTTAGTATTTATCAAATAAGATTAATATCAACTGGATATTTATCAAACTTTTGCCATCAAATTAATTTTTTTTTTTTTTGCATACCTTCAACTTAAGGGAATTACTAAACTATCTTTTATACATACTATTCACTCTACCATTTAATAGTGGTAATTAAAAAAAAAAATTGTGTAACAAAAGAAAATAGCTACTTAACCACTTTTCTTATCCACTCCTTCCGTCATATTTTATTTTAAAACACGCACTCTCCTTAATAGAAAACGATTTTGGTAAAATATGTGTGTAAAATTATGGAATGATGATAATAATTTTTTTTTTTTGATAAAAAAATGATGCTTTTTTTTATTATTATTTTTGACATTGAACATAATACTTTATTCTTTATAACATTTGAGGACGTCGAAATACTAAAAAGTGTCAATAAACAATTATTTTTAAGTACTTTTTGGTTTTTTTTTTTTTTCCAATCATAGCATTTATGAATTTTCGAAAAAAACACTAGACGTTTTATTAAATTGAAAGTGATTTGATTTTTTTTTTTTTTTTGGAAATTTTCACGATGATACAAAAGTTAGTTATATATATATGTGTGTGTGTGTGTGTGATGTTAGACCAACCTAAAACATCAAACAAACAAAAAAAAACAGTGAGAGTAATACCTAGTCCATTTAGGTAGGTCACCTTCTTTATTTATTTATTACACATATGCTGTTTAATGAATATTCAAGATTTTATTTAAATGAAAAAAGAAAAATTAAACTCAAGTTTTAAGTAAAATTTACATAAGAAAAATATATATAGAAAAACTACTAAAATTTGCTTAAGGGATCAAAAGAAAATAGCTTCATATGGAATGAGAAGCCCTCCCCAGTCCCCAGGAGTAAAGTTCTATGGCTGTCTTTCACAGACAAACTTGGCCCTCTCACAATTATTATAATGCTAATTAATGCAGCTGACAAAACGGGTAGGGGTAGGGGTAGGGGAATCAAATAACTAAACAAAAGCATACCCTACCAAGTAAACTTTATATTTATATATATGTCGATTCCATATACAACATACAAGACATAATTGGCATTTCATGTAAAAAGGAGGTATAATTGATATTATGTACCGTGCTTTATACAAAGTTACAAAACCATTCAAATCTTTATAATACAAAGGCGATAATCCATCTTTTTTCTTCTTCTATGTGTTGTTTTCTTTATATGGATACGACAGGATAAACGACAATACACAAAAAGAAATTATAAATGTGTTTGGTAAGTTTATATATTTATTTAATTAAAATAAAATTATTTGATAAACATGTTTATCGTATTAACTTTTAATTTTTTTAAAAGGCTGCTTGATATATTCTATGAGCTTATAGCATTGGATAATTTTTTTATTTCATTTTTATCTATTATTTTTATCCAAAAAAACGTAACTAATCCACTATTTCTTTTCTCTCTTTTACACGTTTATATTTGGAGCCATTATTTATAATGACATCTATTTTGTTTTTACAACCAATTTTCAACTACTTTTTCTTGTTAAAATTAAGATATTTCAATAATTTTATTTTAATTTCATTTATAACAAATTGACATCAAGGAAAGCCAATCAGAATTCCAAATGAACATCATAATGAATTTTCAAATCAATGATCACTACGGTTTTTTACAAAGATGGCAAGTAATATTAAATGTTACGGCTTGCTTAAAGAACTAATTGAATAACTATTAGACAAACATATACATTCAGTATAGATACATTCAGACAATTATTAGCATAAAACGAGAAAAATAACTAAGTGGACAGGAATGAGGTTTAGTAAGTAATCGGGAAATATTGATTTTGCAAAAATGTACACTAACAACTATCAAAGCAAAAAGGAGTTGCCACCACTAGTTTTACAGGAGAAACCATCATGACATAGTCTATAAAGTAGTTATTTGTTCACTTATGCACAAATCACTATTTACCTTGATTGGAAGTTCTGCAATTTGTGCTTTCTGCTTAGAGGTTAACAGTCTTGTTCTTCATAAGGTTATTATTGTCCTGTTGTAGAAACAATTTAATGCACATGATGCTAAGTTAATTGATATTGTTAGAAATGCAGACAGACCTGATTTACCTGGAGGGAGCACCGAATGACACGACAGAAAATGAAATCTAAGCCAGCCATCTTCATCTTGGGTCTTTGCTCCATGGTTAGCTGTCTTGTGCAATGCGAATGAAATCTTCGAGATCTGGGCAAAATATATCATTTGGTGAAAATTATTAGTATTGAGTAATTGACACCCTACTAGTGTTAGTGTTCCTATTTCTATATCCCTTAACTTGAAACTCTGGAAGCAGGTAGACAGAAATTATTTTTATAATTAGAAAGAATAATACAAGCATACTCTAGGTTTGTTTAATTACCTACATGAGAAAATTTAGCTTCAATTTCCAGAAAACTCAAAAATAGAGGAGAGCCAAAAAGTCATCTCAAAAGATCATGTGGCAACCCCACACATCAAGGCAAGTAATTGCAATCAAAAATCCTAACTCAACTTCTGAACCCAAACCAAACTAACTATAATAATTTTTTCTGGTTGGGATACTCAGCGTCAAACCATATTTATTAAGTTCAGCAGAGAGTGATAACCTCTCAACATAATCCAAGCCAAATTGTGTACACTGAAAGCACTTTTTTCATGCTACATCAGTAAGGAATATTTGAAATAAATGTCTGTTAAATAACCAAATGTCATTTTATTCAATCATATGGAATCCATACCATCTGCCTAAGAAATATTTTGAGTTCACGTACAAATAAATGGTCACAAAAGAATAGGAAAGATCAACTGGGATGCTAACAAATAATAAAACCACATATAGAATAACATACACTGTTATACTCTGTTCGCATTTTCAACTTCAGTGATACTCCAAATTCCAAGAGATGTTGCTCACTCGAGTCGCCGTGGAGCATAATTTAACCCTGTCAAATTTTGGGAGAAAATCGAAATTTCAGTGTTAACCACAAAATTTATTCTAGTTTCAATGATAAAAGATTCTTGTAGAAAAACAGATTTTAAGTACCTCTACGTCTTCGAAGTCTTTAGTGGTCCTGCTCCAATATACTAGCTAACTACTTCTAAAATATAATCTTTTAAAAAAGAGTTCAAATATGTTTTCTTTGCAACTTTTCCAATAAAAAAAAACTATTTTGACAAAAAATTATTTTTAGAGAAATATATTTTCAATAAAAAATTTGACAAAATACACTAAAATGAAGACATTATTTTTAATATTTTTTAAAATAAGTTAAATGAAAAACAAAAAATACATTTTGACATTTAGAAAACAAAAAAAAAAATTGATTTTGGAAATACATTTTTAGTAAAACAATTTCAAAATAAATTAGAAAAAATGTACTAAAATAATTTCAGTAAAAAAAAAATAAAAATACATTTTCAGTAAATAATATATTTTTAAAATTATCCTTATCCTTAAATATAAAAACTTATATTTTAGAACTCAAACACTAACCTTAAAAACACTAACCCCATAACTTCTTCCAAGCCCTAAACTTTAACCTTAAATATTACCATTAGACTTTAATCTAAATCTTAAACACTAACTCTAAAATATAAATTTTAAATTAAGAAGAAAAGTAACTTCAAAATTATAAAAATATTAGCAGTAGTAATTAATATTTTTATGATTAAAAATATATAAAATTTTAAATTATTACACAATAAAAAAGAATCATTTTCAATCAAACAAATAAGAAATGTTTTCATAAAAGTATTTTCCAAAACACACTAAAAACATTTTCAGTAAATACTTTTAACAAAAACTCCAAAAGAAAAAAAAAATACACAATGGATATCAAAATTGTTTGAGCATCCAAATCATGTTTAGAGGCATCTGGCTCAAACTGTTTAATATAAACTCTAATAGTTGCACTTGCAAAGCCAGTTCCCTGTCAAACAAACAACATTCAAATTACTTCTACTAACTTGTTAATAGATTTCCAGGAATCTTGGAATCATCGTAGGAGAAGACAAGCTGGGAAAGAAAGAAGGAATGCCACATACCCATAATCGGAATATAATTTTTGATCCATCTGTAAAAACAAACCGGACACCTTGTTTGCGCACTTCCATCTACCTGCACAACTCAATTGAATTATGATAAAAGATCTCATAAACTTGTAGACAATGGCAAAACTTACTGGATCAATATATGTGAAATCAACAGCAAACTGAAGGAATAACTTCCTATAAAATTAAGAAAATTTATATATATATATATTCAGATAAGGTGATTGATTGATAGGAAATGCCCATTACAACTTACCAAATTTATCACCAAGCTTGCTCTTAGAGAAAAGTGCTTGTAGGTATTCTACCATCTTATTAGCACCTTCAGATTCACATTCTTGAATAAAGACTTTTACTTGTCAGAATTATTAAGCATCAATTTCAATCTAGCTCATCGCTTTTACAAATTCTAAAACTGAAACTGGAGTGCCAAAATACGTAATGAATATGGCTAGGACTACAGCATCGATGCTTACCTCATACTCATATCTAGAAAAGAAATTTTTTCCATAAGTTCCCCAATGCTTTTTCACAATATCAGGTACAGAGATCAGTTTCTCCCATGGTTTTTTGCTTTTGTTGGCTTGTGCAAGAATAGAATGCCAAGCTAATATAGCCATATAATTTGGGAAACCCCGGCATGAGATAGATAATTAACAAAATTCGTAGTTTATGTACGCACCACTACCGCCAACAATGTCTTTTTTATTTTCCATGAGACAAAAATTTAGTGAGGAAAAGAGTATACAATTCTTTGTATACGCAATCAAATTTTACCTCATTAAAAAACATTACTAGGAAAACCCAATGGAAAAAAACTATAGTGAAGGAAAAAAGAGTACAATGCATATTAATCTAGTTATTTGTGTCGACAAACTAGTTAAATTGTACTAATATTTGATAATCAGGATCAAATACTTATTTATCATTCTCACAAGTTCTAAAAGAATATATATTTGCATTTATCGATCATACTATATATAATTTGTACATATAAAATCACTTTAACAGTTCTACTATATAAGCATTTTAATGCAAGTTCTGTCTATAAGTAATTTATAGCTTTAGAAGCTCTTCAAGAGCTCTAATATTAAATCATTGACACAAAATTACTAATATGTAGGCAAATATGTTATTTCTATATATATTTCCTTTAATATTAACTCAAACGTTCATATAAATTATTTTAGGCAAATCAAATCCTTCAGGGATGTCATTATTGAATGAGTCAACAACAACAATATTCATTAGATGCAAATAATATCATTCATGTACTGCCAAACTTAGACACAAATAATGTCATTCATGTACTGCCAGACTAAATAACTGTCATTAGATACTTGCATCCACCATAACTGAGTATATCTATTCAAAATCAATACCAATTATTTACAAAAGCCCTTAAGTATCATTTTCATTTTGTATCCACACAAAAACCCATTTGTCCATAATTGGCTTTACACTTCTAGTGTTTAAACTACAAGTTTAAAACTTTTTTCACTTTTTAAGCGAACCTAAATTGTGTCTTTTCAATTTTGGCCAATCATTTCTTTCTTTGCAAACTTTTACTACTGATCCTCAATATCACATAGCATGCTACATTATATGAGACACATAGTCAAAAATATTGATTTTATTCTTGTTCCATCATATTCTATAAAGATCTCTTTATTTTCATGGCTTTCAAGTACTTGGGTTTCTTTTGAAACTAAAACATTAGTAATTTTTGAGGACTCTTCTAGAGTTACCTCTGGTAACTTTTTTGGAGCTACTTTATCCTCAATTTGGCCATCTTTGATTCTTAGCTCCTTTTCTTTTCGAGGATTTTATCTTTGAAACTAGTATGTTTGTAGTTATACTTTGATTAGAGCAATAACAGTCGGTACACATGATTTTAATCACTCTTACATTTGACAGTTTATACAAATGAATTATCATATGAACTTCTAGTTCATATTTACTTTACATGAGGATCAAGGCGATAATTCATTCTAAATATTATTCTTTTCCAACAGCTTATTCTCTCCCCCCTAATGTTGGAATAAATGATTTATCAAAAATACAAGTAACAAACCAAGCCATAAATAAATATCTTTTTAGTGACTCAATATATTTCACTTATATATGGAGACCTATATCCAACATATGTTCTTAACCTCCATTGAGGTCCCATCTTAATACATTGTGGTGGAGCAATTAACAACTCATTCAAAATTTTATAGATGGGATATGCTTGACTCATGATTATAAACCAATTATAATAAGGGTTCAAATAACTTATTGGTATGATGCGAATAAATGTTATAACATGAATAATCACATGTTCCCAAATAAACTTTAGAAGTTTAGATTTCATAAGTAATGATCTTGCAATTAATTTTAGGCGTATGCAAGTCCATTTTATGTTTATTTTTATATTAAACTTTTATTTTCTTGAAGAACTATTGTAATAAAAAATAAAAAAGAAAAGATGAAGAAAATTATAAAGAAGAAAAGTGAGGGTTATGTGAAAATATTTTAAAATAACAAGAATCATAACATATTCTAATGTATCTCTAGTGAATCTTTTTTTTTTTTTTTGGGGGTCACGAATCATTATCATGAATCTGGATAACTATTTGAAGTTGATCTCAAGAATTGTTATGCTGTGAGTTCGGTTTAGTGTTCCTTGAGCTCTAGATTCTGTGATGAAGGGAGATTGATGAGTTTGTTGGGCATACATCTGAAGGCAAAGCGGTTAACAAAGTCCATGACTTCAGGGAATAGCAGCTTCCAAGAATATAAAACTTTCACCCATGATGGCGCTGTCACGTACATATCTCCCCTGCAGACACTGTCCACGATCGCCTTTGCACATTCAGCTGCTGTCTCTAGTGGAATAAATGCCTCCTTACCCTAACTCATCAACTCAAAAGCTTTAAAAACTAAAATGAATGCTTTCGATACAAAAATTATTTAATATTTGTTTGGATCCACTTTTAAAAAAACTATATTTAAAAGTACTAATTAAAAGTAGTTTTTTTTTTTTTTTTTAAAAGTTAATCTTACACATATTTTGAGTAAGAAGAGACGGGGAAAGAACTCACCCAATGTTTACTAATGGCATCTGAGAGAGGAGTTTCAATGCCTCCAGGATTAACAATGGTTATGCCAATAGCCCAACCAAGTTCAATTCTCAATGTTTCGAAGAAATTTATAGCCGCTGCCTTGCTTGCCTAAATTAACAATTACAAATCACAAATTCATTATGAGTCATGGATTCATGATCATCCATATATAAGATCAAATCATAGATAGCTATACTTAATATTAATAGCATCGAATTCAATGCCTCTCCCTCACATTATAGATACTAAATAGTGGAACTGGAAACCATCCACCAGCAGAAGCAACCACCACTACCTTCCCTTTGCTGCTTTTCAGGTGTGGAATTGCAAATAGAGTGCCATACACTGCTCCCCAGAAATTGACATCCTATAAAGTTGGCACACAAATTAGCTGCCCATATAATTTCCTACTCTAAATTATCGAGTTGCATTGCATGGAAGAACACTAGCGAATTACCATAATTGGAGTCACCGACGAAACATCATCAACATTCTCAACAGCTTCACTTGTACAAATGCCAGCATTGTTCACCAAATGATCCACTGTGACATCAATTCCATGGAAAACAATTAAGAAGATGACAATACCCATTGTTAATATCCAAAAAAAAAAAAAAACAGGATCTGCTTTCCAGAAATTAAAACTAACATCGTCCAAAGTGGTTCAGTGTTTCATCAACAAACTGCTTACAGTCTTGGACCTTGGAGACATCAGCACCTATGATGATAGCATTCGGGGAACCCAGAGAACGTGCCTTGTTGGCAACTGCTCCAAGGTTGTCCTTTCTAATGTCAACCAGGGACAGAAGTGCTCCTCGCCTAGCGTACTCATATGCGAGTTGCTTTTGCAAAATGGATCAAAAGGAGTAGTCAATGGAAAAGAACAACATTAATTCAAAGCAAAGTAATTGAATAGTCAAGAAACTGGAAAACATTAATTCCTAACAGACCTCGCCTATGCCTGAGGCTGCTCCGGTGATTATTACTACCTTTCTTGCCAAATTTTCGCTGCACACAACCTTTTTCACAGAAAGTAGCAGCTTGACAAACAGATAAGGTAGCATCAAGATGGGAATTAGAATCAACGTTATTATAGGCAATGAAAAGTTCAGCAGCTTATGAATGGAACTCATTGCTTTGGATCTTAAGGATTCCAATTTCCAACTAGGTTAGGCTATAAGGTTACTCTGATGATTTGAATTTATAAGGGATTTGAAGAACATTAGATAGCATAGAGAGGAGTGGATTGTTAACAATCACAAGCATAATTACTTCCTTTCTTGAAAACTTTCTAAATGGAACTACTGGGAACAATGTCACCATCTGATGTAAATTAGGCATTTTAGTTTTTTTTTTAAAAAATAGATTTAAATTTTTAAATTAGAGTTTATTTTAAATTAAAACTTATCTGTTTGTATAATTATAAGTTACAATTTATTTTAATTTTTTTTTAGTTAATTATTTATTTTTTTAGTATTATTTATACTAAGATTTATTTTTTTATTTAGTTACACTTTATAATCTATAAATAAACCTCTATTGTATTAATTTATTCGATTTTTTATGTATTTAAATATTATTTATTATTTTCATTCAAATAATATTATTTGAATAAATCAATGGAGTACTAAAAGAGTATTTACTCTTTTAAATTTATTTTTTAGAAAATATCTTGCCTAAAAAGTATTTTTAAACTTTTTTAGTTTTACGTCAATTTGATATTTAAAAGCCAAGTTCAATCACCTATTCCGCTGTCACGTCCATTCAAGCTCTCTTCCTTTCTTCTTCCACTACTTGTGTTTCTCCACATTCCTCTTACTTCATTAATTGTGTTATCATCATTCCTTTTTTCTTTACTGCACCCCTTAAGCTTTTAACACGCCTAATACCTTTTCAGTACATGTTATTTTGAAACCTAATAACCATAATTTTTATTTTTCTTTTAGCATCCCTTTGAAAAAAAAAAAAAACCACCAACTTCTGTTGATACAACACCACTTCTCAACTCTTCAAAGAAGAGTTCTTTCAACTCGGAAACAATGATATAAATTAAGCATTTTAAGGTTTTTTTTAGAATTGGATTTAAATTTTTAAATTAGATTTATTTTAAATTAGGACTTATTTGTTTAGATAATTATAAGTTAAAATTTATTTTTAAATAATTATATTTTTATTATTAAATAAATGAAAAATTATTTTTTATTTGAAGAGTATTTAAAACAATCAATGAAGTATCTTATCTTAAATGAATATTTTAATTCAATTTAATTTTTAAAAAAAATATATTTCTTAAAACAGCACCTTAAAGTTTTCTATGTTTGGTCTTATATCACCATCCCCACTTCATCAGGGTCACGTGATGTCATCAATTGTGAAATTTAATGCCATTAAATATTTCGAACAGATCATGCTAGATATTTTTTGAAAATAAATTTTATTTATTTATTTTTTATTTGGTTTTTACATGAGACTGGCCTGGAAAAGAAAAAGCGGGTATATAAAGGAAACAGAATCCATAAATCGACCCTTCTATTTTATTCTTATAAATAATTAGAGGGGCGTAAAATTAAAAAAAATAGATGATAAGAGAGTATTTTCAACAATTAATTGGGTTATTGATCCATTAAAAGCAATTACATAATAATCTTATGTCAATGGAAAAAAAAAATGTGTTTGCAAATTCCCTTTTCAAGTAGAGGGATGACTTTTAAAAGTAGAATAGAGATATAAATTTTACACAACTAAATATTAATTAGTATTAATTTCATGTACTCCTGCGATTGGACATTTACCATGTGAAACCCTTAGGATACAATGTATAGTAATACTAGAAGTTTGTAGTTATAAAATATCTTGTTTATGTAGTGAAATTTACAAGAGTCTAATAATATAACAGAAAATATTTACCTTAATTAGTGTAATAAATAATAGTAAAATAAATTAGATAAACTCAAATAATCCTATTTTTAAATTACTTAAAGGTTTCAACATTTCGCCGTTCTTATATATAATATCTATTAGTAGCTTTCTTTATTCATGAAATATCTATTAATAGTTGATTAGAAAAAACTTTCTTATGCTGATAAAAAAATAATTTCACATTATTAATTTTGACTAAAAATTTACTCAAAATAGCTAGATGAATATTTCAACGAAAAATTTTTGAATAAATAATAATAGAACAAGTCATATATAAATAAATTTTAAGGTCCTAACTATCTCGTATATTGATTGAAATATACACATCATATATAATTAAATATATTCAGTAGTCAAAATATACAAGTCATGCACATGTTTTGAATTATTCGTACAAGTGATGTGCAGAGTTATAGCGGCTGCTGCGCGGCTAATCAATGCTGCCATGTTTTCTCAACGTCCTTTTGTCACTTTCTGCATCCACAAGGCAACTTACCTAAGCTGAAAAGGTTAGAGAATTGGTTGTAGGCGGGTTGCCCCAAAACTGTCCAAAGTCATACTTTGAATTTGTTACAAACTATTCAGATATGGTTTGAGTTGAGTAGTCTTATAAACCAAAAAAATTTAGATTGGATATTGAGTCTCTGATGTTTAAGTTAGTATCTGGTCTAAATTAAGTAAATATTTAAAAATTAGTATCAGTATTTCATACATTTTTAATTATGGTGTTATTTTTTATATGAGTTTGAAAAAGGAAATCTTGTAATTTCTCTTGAATTACTTATTAAATTGAGTCTGAATATAAAAATTGATTCATTGGTTCTAATCCATATTAGAATTTATTACCAAATCATCAAACACTCCTTTGAAATAAAAGTAAATAATAAATTTTTCAGTTCAAATGAATTAGAAATATCAATAATTTTTACAAAACAATATATGGCAAAACATATTATTCCTTGTAACATGTAAAAACAATATGATACAGGAAAAAATGTGTTGTGAAGCAATTATTTGTAACATAGGCTTTCACGCATTTTCTTATATTATGTTGTTTATGAATTCCACAAATATATAACTATTTTGGATATTAAAACCATACTATAGCACGCTTAAAAGATGTGTAAAGTTGAATGAATTAATATTTTAATATATATACACCCCTTAACTAGTAGCATATGCTTTAGTTTGGTGGTGGTAAGAGATATCTTTAATTTGCTTCTCCAAAAATTTGTTAGTGTAGATTTTGATTTTGGGAAGAAATTCAAGAGTATAGGAGATTTTCTGCTAACCAATTTACTTGGCATTGAATCACTTATTAGATGGGCTTATAAAGACAAACTAAGACTCAGATTAAAGATGTAAGAATGTCATTATAAACATGAGATTTCAAAGAGTATAAGAAATTTCTTATCATTTGCAATTTTCCATCCAGAAGAAACGTTGTATATATGATGTGACCACAAAACAGGAACCTTGCTATTCACTTGTGTACGTATGTCTATATATATACATATATGAGCGTGTTTGTGTGTATATTTTTCCCTTCCAAGTGCACAATTTTCCTTTCTAATTAATTTACTTGTGCATCTTTCTTAATCAAGTGCACAATACTCAGCTAAGAACTTTCTGTCTGAAGGTGGGTTTGGATCTGTATACAAAGGACAACTGAATGGAATGACAGAAGTTTTCAAGGACAGAAGGAATTCAAGGCTGAAGTTAATGTGCATAGCAAAGCAAGACATGAGATTGCGGTCATACTGCTGGGGTCATGCTCAGAATTATTATAGGCTTCTTGGTTATGAATATATCTGCAATGGTTCACCCAGGACCAACACCTATCCCGTAATATGTCAAGCTTCGATTTAATACTATAGAAGAATGATGTATCCTTGTTTATACAGCTTATCAGAGATTTTGATCTTCTGCCATCAAAAATTCATATAATTAGTGTAATTTTTAACATGATGTACTAAAAGTGATTAGATGTCGCAGAGCACCACTTTAGTTTGCTATTTAATAACCTAACAGTATGTCACATGAGTGACTGGAGTGACTGCACCACTGTTTTATTCTCAAACTTTGGATGATGGGTATTTAAAGTAGTTCTACAAGGTCATTTTCTTTCTGATGTTCCGAAAATATCTACCCAATGAATTCTCCAATGCAAGCTTCGAGTTTCTGCATGCAAACCTTTATATTTCCTAAACAAGTCGAGAGAAATCTGTAGAAATTAATAGTCTCCTATGGTTTATGGCTGAGCTTAGACTAGGTCTGATTGGGTTGTGCTATCATCCTCTATTGGATTGCATTCGGCTTCGTATCAAAGCACTACTGCAATTCTCTACCTCCCCTTTTCAAGTGGACAGGTGACTTTTCTTTTATTTTTTTAAGAAAAAATGAACATTTCATGAGAGATAGCATTGTCCTTTATTTTGCATACAATAAGTAAAAGCATTATTGTACTTAATTTATTTTACAAACGTAAGATCAATAGCATCAGTGCTTTTATTTTAATATTGTATACAACATCAGGTTAATTAACAACAGCTTCACTGCCCATTGTTCTCCCTCCTTGACCATCGATTGTGTGTAAACACTATGCATGAAGCTTGGAAATGAAGTTAACCCGTTTGCAATATTCAGCCAGAGCCCACATTGGAAAAATATTCCTATACATTGGGTAATGCAGCATGCAGTTCATTTTAAATGCCCCTGTGATTTCCTACAATTAATGCATACACATAATTGGTATGTAAAATTTAGAAACTAAATCTTAAAACTTAATCTGTCGGTGGGATAGAGAAGTACCTCTTGAGGCCAATCCCCATCTTCCAACTGAGAATTGATGAGCAGCTTTGCAGCACGGTGAAGTGGGGTTGGGTCTCTTTCAACCTATTGAATATTAAGGAACCAAAATTTTGTAATTAATGTAAGCAATTGCTGGAAAAAAGTGGTGTTATATGTACACCAGTTGGTATAAAACCACTCTTTTACATTTTTTTTTTTCATCATTTTTACTTTTTCTGTTTATCTTTTTATTTTTATAAAAAAATATAATATATAATGTATGTGCATATATAAATAGATGTATATAAAATTTTTCTTCTAAGAATAGCATTCAATCGAAGAAAAGGCAAAGATGGAAAGCAAAAACAGACCTGCCCAGTATGAATTAAACCCATCATAGCCCATGCTGTCTGCACAACATTTGATCTATTTCCTTCGAGGGGCACGTATATCTAATTCACATAGGCATATATATAAACATATATAGTTAATAAGGTTTAACCCACATAGAATGTTTCTCTCATTACCTTTTTGGGGCATGATAGATAGCTCTCACCCCACCCACCATCCTCTCTCTGTGTTGTGAGCAGAAAGTTGACAGCTTTGCCAATGGTAGAGCAATTGTTATAAGTCTTGCCAGCTGCTTCCAGTCCTCCAAGTGCAAACCAAGAAGCATAAATGAAACAAATTCCCCAGTTACCATACCATGAACTATTTGCTGTTTGCTTGTTTTCAATGTATCGAACCGCATTAACAATAAAATTATCAATCTCGATCTTTCTGTACCCAGGAAATTTTTTTTTAAACAGAATTAAAGCCTGAATTGTTGATCCAGTACATTCAACATAGTCATGCTCAATGACAATTTCCTCAAAAAATTCTGTGGGATTGAGCACCTAATGCATAAAATTAAGTTATCAATATAAGATATATGAATAATATTACATCATTTAATTCAACTCGATAATGTATATAATTCTTACTTCTAACCAATCTCTACCTCTAATTGGCTCCCAGCCTGTTATACCACCATTTTTACCCTGCAATAATCAAATTGGAATTTCTCATTTATTTACAAGCAAAAAACAACACATATATATATATACCCCAGTTTTGTGAAGATATCTTTTTCCTAATTTGATTAAGTACATGCCTGAAGAGACAACAGGACATTGACAGAATCATAAACCTTTCGGGTTCCATCTCTTCATCCACAATTTCTGGTGGCAACATGGAGAGGAGCAGACAACACTAGGGAACAGAAAAGAATTAGGTTATCAAGCTAGATTGAAGCTTGAACAAAGCTTTCAGAATCGGCATTAAACTTTATACCTTCAAACCTTCTGCAGTACAATCAGAAACTTGCCATCCATGGTCCTGATCTGAAAAGGTCCAAGCTCCTTTAGAAATGTGACGATACATATTCTTAAAGTCACCAGAAGGGTTGTCCTTAACCTAAAAATGTTAATTATCGTGGAAAAAGTAGTCAAACTCGAGAATTCTTTACTTAAGATATAACTAAAAATCTCTCTCAAGTGTAGCAGAAATTATAATTGTATTAAGTGCAACTTTAGCCACATGTGAAGTGAATTGCTTATCTCTATTTTTTTTTTTTTTTTATAAATTGTATCATGTCATATCATTTTTTCAATTTTTACAATTTTTAACTTTAATTATACAACTCTCTAAGCAACTCAAATAGCACCAAAGGAATTTAAAAAATATAACTCAAGAGAAGAAAAAACAACGATACAAGAGGGGGGGAAAAAGGACATTGGGCTCACTTTATCAATTAAGCAAAGTTGCTTATATGGAAAATGCAAACTCACCAAGATAAGGGTGCTTATTTCAAAAACCAATGTAAGAAACCACAAATAAGATTGGCCTAGTTTTTTATCTCCGGTTACTTCTATTTTTTAGAAAAGATAGCAAGGAAGTTCAAACTAATGCAAACTACCCAAAAAGATCACTAGCACGCTGTAAACACCTAGTGACCTAGTATGTTTCTTAGGATGGTAATGATATATGTATAACTTTTTATTTACATGTTTTTATATATCTGTTTTTTTTTTTTTTTTACTTCTCTTATATTTTTTTGTTACAGTTATATATTTATAAATAATAAATATACAAATTAGGAATATTGTACACTTACAAATATGTAAATAGCATTTTCCTTCTCAGAATAAAATATATACCTGAGATTTCTTGATGAAGTCATGTCCTCTTGCAAGTGTGGGAGCTATTTCTTCAGTAAGGTTAGTGGCAAGCAAAGCTTGGATGACAAAGGTCGCATCCCACAGCTGGCTGCCGAAACTCTGAATATATATTTGACGCATAATGTCAAATCCAGGAATATTCAAGTATATTGGTAAAATTTGAAATAACTCCAATACTGACAAAGCTCCTCATCAGCATCTTGTATACCAGTGTAATTTTCATAACAAGTACGAAATGCCCTGGTGTTTTATTGCTTACCCTAACTCTAATATCAACGTCAGGAATTTAAACATTTTATACGTTTGGATATAACAAAAGAATCATTCAAAATACTCATTGGATACTTAAGAAGGTAATAATCTTGCATTCTTGTGATACCCATATTCCATATAGTGAAACATTTTCACATGCTCAGTTTTGGACTATAGGTATCTTGGATTCTCGTTATTTAATAATCTTATGATAACAGCATTCAACATGCCAGGTCAAAATGATTCTGTACCAAATGCAACACTATTATCTTTTAAGTGCATGAGAGAACATAGAAAAACTAGAGTAAGATCTTAAACTAGTTGAGATAAGAAAAACTATTATCTTAGTAGTGGATTATCCATAACTGCATCATTTAATTTCCTCAATTTAACTAAAACAAGATGCTGACCTGTACTGTCATTCCATCTTCTGAAACCCATAAGAAATCCGGAACTCTAGCAAGGTGCTTTTTAAAAGCATCTCCATTTGGATCTTCAACCCAACAACAAAGCATGCATAAAACCTAGAGACAGAAAAAATATAAGTAAGTAAATAAAAATAGAATAATTAAACAAGTTAATGATAAGAATGACATTGTTGATAAAAGAATACCTTTTCTACACAGCCAATAGTTATATATCGACTATTCTCATCTTCATAATGAATATGCCTCATTGTTATTTTTAGACTTTTTTCTCTTATAAACTTGTTTAAAGGCCAATGCTTAAAAAATGGTTCAACAAATATATATAAAGAATCCCATATTAGATCTTGTATCAATGGATGAGAGTAGTAAAGATCCTCCTGTAATAACATAGAATATATATCTTTTCAGTTGTACGCATAAAAGAAATCAACTAATAAATAAGATGATATGCAATAACAAAGGTTTATATCGTATTACCTTTGCACAAAAATGACGAACTTTCTTCCAATTGATTTCATGGTAAGGTTGAGTGAAGAGCTCTTCTCTCAACTGAAGAATGAGTGGTGTGATTGGTCCCACAAACCTTTTCCCATATAAGTAAGACATGGGCATATAAACCAATCGGCAGACACACCACATTTTGGCTGCATGAGAGGGAAAGATAGAGAGAGAATAAGAGAATACGTAAAAATATTTATTCAAGTCGGTGGTCCCATTATAATGAATTAACGGCTGCCATTCAAGCAATAAACCTTAGAGTTATAGAAAAATAGTGCACTTAATTCAACCTGGATGCATTGGTAGAAACGAAGGAAGGATCCAAAACTCAGGGGGCATTGGGTTGCTTCCTTCCCAATCAAATACGCCAAGTATCTGATTAATTGAAAATAAAGTAGTGAGCCAAGTAAGAATTAAATTGAACTTTTTCGTTGTTTCTTTTATTTTGAAAACTATTTTATATTCAATAACATATTAAACATTAATTAATCTAATTCATGCCGGAATAAAATTATAAGAACTTGTTTGATTTGCTAAAAGAATAAGGGATACGATAGTACAAAAAATTTTGTTCCTTATTTGATTTTTTATAGACCTAGATACTAGACAAAAGTTTGCTCATGATATTGGACAAATAATTAAATTCTTGTTATTCACTAAATCATAGAATAAGAATTTTTCTTTGAACAAAAATTTTAACTTTATTATCTCTTAAACTATCCTACAATCATTTATATCCTCGCTTATTAAATCAATGGCAGCAAGTCCCAATAATGGTCATCAACCAGCTAGGTATCGGCAACGGCTGAAGATTGGCGAGGTACGAGCGATGGCCGAAGACCGTCGAGGTACCGGCAACGGCCAACGACCAGCAACCCTTTTTAAATTTTATATTTTTATAAATTATTTTAATTATTATAAAATATTAAAATTTTATTATATATTTTTTAAAAAATAATAATATAAAATATTACTGTGAATTAGACACAAATAGTATAAAAAAATTTATCCAGTGTATTAAGCAACAAACAATAAATTGTACAATTGTATCTCAACTCATTGTACTGAACTATTTTACTTGTGTTATCGGATATTATATATCAAATGCACCCTAAGTGTGACAAAAACTCTTTATATCAAATTTTAATCTAATATATTTTTAAGATTTAAACTCAATTTTTATTTAAGGTAAAAAATGATTTACGATGCTTGGTTGGTGATATTAAATTTATAAATATTTGAAGACTTGGCAACCGTTAGTGTATATAGCATACCGAAAGCCATGTCTTTCCCCAAGAGGGTATATGAGTGACACCACCATGATCAAGAATCCAGCTTCGAGCTCTAGCACAAGCATTGTTTAGACCACCTTCAGGTCCTTCTCCGAGGATGCGCATACAAATGTAATTCAGTGCAGTGCAGAACATGGTGCTATGTCCCTCTATGTGTAGGCCCCATCCTCCATCTTCGTTCTTCAATTTACATACAATTGTAAATTAATAGAAGATGAACTATATAATAAGAATTACCTAGAAAAAAAATTTAAAAAAAATCCTAAAGAAAATTTACCTGATGATTATATATGTATCGGAGGATTTCTTTTTGATATTCTGCTGGTAATACTATATTAAGATGCCCTGTAATATACAAACAGAACACCTGCAGATTTTTTTTTTTTTTTTTGTGCCAGTAAAATATGTTAGTTAATTAGAATTAATGCCTACTGGTTAAACAATATCTTCTATTTTATGATTGGTCTTGTATAAATACCATATCTCATAATTTTTTATTAGACAAAAAATATTTAATACATTTACGATATTATTTTATATGTAATGAAAAGTTAAGAAATAAAACATGAAAGTCACTTTTAACTCATCATGTGGAGAGTTTAATTGTTATTGTAATTAACTAACCAATGGAGGAAGGAAAAACATGGGGCCAGCATTCTGAGCTGGCCAGTGTCCATCGCTAGCCTGCAATGCTGCCATGTAATAAGCGGCTCTTCTCAATGTCTTCCTAACATCCTCCTTCTTAATTTCCTGCCCATCTTCAATTTTGATTGCGCCCATTGCTTGCCTAAACTTCTTTTCTCTTATGAACTGAAACCATCAATTTTTTTTTTTAAAAAAAAGATATTTCTATTATTATTAGATAGGTAAGGGAAAAAATTAGTTTGGAAATATGAAAATTAATTTATATTTTTAAAGAGATGTTAGAGCATCTTTATCGCCTTTTCTTGTGATGCTTAATAATTTTCTGTTCTTCTACAAGAACTGTTCTTAGAAGCAAAAAGTGCAGCCACGAGAGTTAAAAATTGTGTTTGGGGAAAAAAGAGAAGAAAGTTTGGACTCATTTATGGAATGCAAAACTATAAAAGTAAGTTCTTTGAGTATAAGAAAATTATGTGTATTTTAAGAATTCACAAAAAGATTTTAAAAACTCAGTTAAGAACTCTTGAAGAGTTCATGAATAAAGTTACTCTTATGTGAAAGTTTATAAGACTCATTTTAAATATAGAGGTTAAAGAACCAACATAACCTTGAAATATTGTTTTAAATAATAAAGCAAACTTGCAAGTTAATTTGTGGATAGTTTTTCACCCAACTTATCTTCTTATCATTTTGGGCAAATTAAATTGGGAAATTGTCTTTCTACAATTGTTGGTATATACCTTGTATTTGTAAAAAAAAAATTATAAATAAATAAAAAATATATATAAAAATATAAAAATAAATGTACACAAACAATCAAATTAAGAAAAAAATATTTTACTAAAATAATAATTAAAATGGCACTATAATTACTTTTATTATTCTGTGTAATTTAATTAAAATATAATTTTAAAAAAACATATACCTTATAAAAAATCAGAAGGAATAGTTGTTAGAAAAATAAATAAATAAAATAAAAGAAATAAAAATTAAGCAAAGTATTAGAAAAAAAATATATAAAAGTTGATTTATACTTTGAAATATATGGATAGCACCTCTCTTTTATAATTTATCAAAGTGGGTTTGATTTCAAATGATTCATCGCAGAGTAAGAAATTCCCTACCAACTAAACCAAACAAGAAGAGCCAAAAATGTGGTTGAAATGAAAATGGATGAATATATATATATATATATATATATATATATATATATATATATATATATATATATATATATATATATATATATATATATATATATATATATATACTTGAAATCGCCAAAGGAGATCAGCACATGGCTTTATACGAAATCGGTTGCTATAGAAATGTTGACGGGCAGCTTCAACCTGGGATCGCTCCTCGGCAGTGCCTGCATCAGCATTAAACTCCCATATCTGTCTTCCCACAAACTGGTTGGTGCTGAAGATATATGGATCATCTCCTCCATTTGCTATCCTTAGCCTCCACATTCTGGTCTCCCTCAATGACTCATCAAACAAAGTACGTACCTTAAATAAAACCAAAAAAGCCACCAGCTCTCATCATACCTTAATTATATCCAACACAAAAATTGATGCGTTTCTCTATGTAAGACCACAAATTGATGACTGATGTATCTATGTAACAACAACCTAACTTACCCCAACTAATAGGACTATGATTGGTGAAGCTATACATACCTTCAATTTAAAGGAGTTATTAAGTTATCTTCCGTACACGATACTCAACTTACTATTTAATTGTAGTACTTAAGAAAAACAGTACTATTTAACAAAAAAAAAAAAATAGCTACATAACCAAAAAGATAATAATAAAAAAAGAGTATCTTTAATAGTAAATAGCTCTAAAAAAATCAAACTTAGAATTTGTCTCAACTTAAACATCTAATTTTATATGTTTTTAAGTTGATTTTCATATCAAATAAAAGAGTAAATATCTTTTTTAGTATATATCAAATAAGATTAACATCAACTAAGTGCCTATCAAACTTTTGCCATTAAATTAATTTTTTTTACATACCTTAAGAAAATTACTAGACTATCTTCCAAACATATTACTCACCCTACGGTTTAATAGCGATACTTAAAAAAAAATAGCATTGTATAACAAAAGAAAATAGCTCCATAACCACCTTTTTTATCCGATCCTCCAATTATGTTTTATTTTACAACACACACTCTCCTTAATAAAAAAATGTTTTCAGTAACACCTTGGGATAAAATGTGAGTAAAATTATGAAATGAAATAATAATTTTTTTCTGATAAAAAACATGATACTTTTTTTATTGGACATTTAACATAATACTTTATTCTTTATAACATTTGAGGACGTCGAAATACTAAAAAATTTGTCAATAAATAATTATTTTTAAGTACGTTTTGGTGTTTTTTATTGGTGTATTGTGTGATAGTGAATTAAATTTGGATAACCTTTCCATCTCATAAAGACGTGAATTTAGATTCATAAATTGAGTTGAAAATTCTTGATATGTTTATTGGTTATAATGATGAGGTGAGATCCAATAGAAGGAAACTTTATATTTATATATATCGATTCCATATACAAAATACAAGACATAATTGACATTTCATGTAAAAAGGATGTAAAATTGATATTATGTACCGTGTTTTATAATGCAAAGTTACAAAACCATTCAAATCTTTATAATTCAAAGGCGATAATCCATATTTTTTCTTCTTCTATGTGTAGTTTTCTTTATATGGATATGACAAGATAAACAAAAATGCACAAAAAGAGATTGCGAGTATGGTTGAAAATGCATTTCAGTTAACTTATAGTTTATTTAATTAATTTATATACTTTCTTAATCAAAATAAAATTGTTTGATAAACAAATTTATCTTATTAACTTATAATTGGTAATAATGATAAGGTGAGGTCCAGAAGGAAAAGACCTCTAATTTTAAGGGCCTGTTTGGTACGCAAAAAAAGAAAAGAGTGGGTTTTACTTTCTTTTGTTTTGTACTATTTAATAACTCTAAGGTAAAAGTAAAATTCATTCCTTTAGAATATGATTTTCTATCACTTGAAGGTTACAACTTTCTTTTCATATTCGAAAGAAAGTTGAGAAAGAAATGAAAAAAATTTTCATTTACAAAAAAATCTAAATTATAAAATTAAAATTACATTATATAACTTTGTATATTAATCAAAGTTTGATTTTTATATTATAAAATTAAAATTAAATTATAAAAGTTAAAAAATAATATCATAAAATTAAAAATTATAATTATAAAATTAAAATTACATTAAAGTTTGTGTATCAATCCAAGTTATAAAATTAAAATTACATTATAAAAGTTTAAGTTTGCTTTTTTTTTTAAAAAAGAAAAGAAAAGAAAATATCAACCATGAAATCTATGGTAATTAAATTGGGAAATAGAGATATATATATAAGTTTTAAGAAAATGATAAATTTGTACTGACACAAAAACATATATTTCATTTCTTTAATTTTTTATACAAACCAAATATTATAAATAATTTCTTTTTCTTTTTATTACATACCAAACATACTCAATGACTATTGTTTTCCTTTCCATTCCTTTGGTTTATTTCTTTTTCTACTCTTTCCTTTCAACTACAGCGTATCAAACCGACCCTAAATGCAATATACATTCATTGGCTGGCATGTGGAATAAGAAGCCATCCCCAGGAGTATATTTTTTATGGCTGTCTTTCACCGACAAACTTGGCCCTCTCACAAAATTATTATAATGCTAATTAATGCAGCTGACAAAAAGGGTAGGGGGATGAAATATCCATTACATTGCAATGCTTCTAAATTAGTTAATGAAATTAAGCATGGTCGTTGAGAGATGGTTTTCTAAACGTGGGTTGAGCTGCTAGTCAAAGGAAACTTACAAAGACAGATAGGTTTCCTCCACAGGATTTAACGTTCAAATTAATTCAGATTTGAATAAGGTGTTAATAGTTCTTCCAGCAATAAATGTTATATTTTCTTTGATGAGGGCTTTATAGTTTGTATATATTTTTATTTTTTTATTAATTTATTAAATATAAAGTACTTTAATCCATGTGATAACTTAGATAAATTCTTAAGAAAATTTATTTTGATAAATATAAAAAAAAAATTATGTGATTAAAAATATCTTAATTCTGGTAAGAAATAATATATTCATTTAAATTTGACTATTTTAAATTTTTAAGTCATGATACTAATTTTCTTTTCCTCGAAGAGGTATTAAGAAAAGCGTAAGAAGTTGAAATTGGAGTGGTTTAACATTAAAATGATTCTATTATATATTTTATAAAATAGTCATTTTATTTTAAGTTTCATTCATGTGTACTGGAATAGAATATATATATATATATATATATAGTCATCTCTGATAATTCTTTAACATCTAGTATTTTGCTATAAAATTTTTATTTGAAATCAAAGAAATATATTAAAAATAACATTAATTTTTTTTAATTAAATTCAGCTATATATTCAAATATTTAAAACATGTTAAAAAAATTATTATAACCTTTTTTTCTACTTTTACACCTCAAATAAATTAAATCCAAATACTTTTCCTTCATAGTTTTTACATGGGAGAATTAATATAAATAAGAAATAAATAAATGATGTCATCACGTGATAAGCACGTGACATATTTTTTCTTCTTCTATGTGTTGTTTTCTTTATATGGATATGACAGGCTAAACGAAAACGCACAAAAAGAAATTATGAGTGCAGTTGGCAATGCATTTTAGCTAGTTTATAATATATTTGTTTAGTTTATATGTTTATTTAATTAAAACAAAATTATTTGATAAACAAATTTATCTCATTATCTTATAATTTTTTTAAAACACTACTTGAAATAACGCATGAAGTTATAGTGTATAGTATATTATTTTTTATTTTATTTTTACTCTTTATTTTTATTTAAAAATACTTACCTAACCCATTACTTCCTTTCTCTCTTCTCCATGTTTATATTTGGAGCCATTATTTATAATGATATCTATTTATTTTTACAACCAAATTTTAACTACTTTTTCTTGTTAAAATTAAGATATTTCAATAAATTTTTATGTTAATTATTATATATTATTTACTTTATTTATTCTACCTCTTTAAATAAAGTGATTTCAAATTTAATTTTAAGATTATAATTATAATAACTTTAAAATATATTTTTGCTTGGTGATATTAAATTTATAAACTATTAGATTGAAAATTTAATTTGAATAATTTAATGATTCAATAAAAATAAGAAGAAAAAAAAATATCTTATTTACGTAGGCATTAATAATATGGTTTAACTTGAAAAAAAAGATTTAACTAGTTTAAATCAAAAGAGACATGATTGCCTTCGAAAATTTTTTATTGATGTATTGTGTAGTAATGAGTTAGGTTTGGATCTCATAAATTGAGTTGAAAATTCTTCATATGCTTATTGGTAATAATGATGAGGTGAGGTCCAAGAAGTATATTTCTATGGCTGTCTTTCACCGACAAACTTGGCCCTCTCACAAAATTATTATAATGCTAATTAATGCAGCTGACAGAAAGGGTAGGGGTAGGGGAATCAAATAACTAAACAAACCATACCCTACCAAGTAAACTTTATATATATATATATATATATATATATATATATATAGATATATATATCGATTCCATGTACAAAATACAAGACATAATTGACATTTCATGTAAAATGGAGGTATAATTTATATTATGTACGGTGCTTTATAATACAAAGTTACAAAACCATTCAAATCTTTATAATACAAAGGCGATAATCCATATTTTTAATGAAAATTGTATAAAGAATTATACAATATATATAATTTAAAAAAATATGTTGTAATTATTAAAATATAATTTATAAAAATTTATGTTAATATATGAGTTTCTCTTAAGACTAATTTAAAAAAGATTTTTATAATTTAATAAGTGAGCTAAAATTTTTATTTATAATTAATTTTATAAAATTATGAGTTAAGATATAAAATTTATTTATAAATTTTTGTAAAATTATATTAGTAAAATTAAAAATTAAAATAATATACTCAAACTAATAAAAGTTATGCAATTAAAGATAGCTTAACCATTGAGAAGGACATGACACAAAATAAGACTCAAGATTAGTGGTAGGGTAGCCCAAAGACTGTCCAAGGTCAGTACTGTCACCCGTAGGAATCATAAAGAAAAGTCAAACACAGGTTCGAGATAAATAAAATTACACAATAATATTTTTGACAAGATACTTTTTTTCTTTTACTGGACATTTAACATAATACTTAAATAAGATTTGAGGACATCAAAATATTAAAAATATGTTAATAAACAATTATTTTTAAGTACGTTTTGGAGTATTTTTTTTTTCTTATCATAGCATTTATGAATTTTTCAGAAAAAAAAAAAACCAAATGTTTTATTAAATAGAAAGTGATTTGAATTTTTTTTAAAAATTTTTTACAATGATATAAAAGTTAGTTATATATACAAGTCCTATTAGACCACGTGCGAGTAAAATCTAGTCCATTTATGTAGGTCACCTAATTAGATCGTATTCTTGTACAATTCGCGATTAATTTTAATATAATAATTATATATCTTTCGATAGAAATTAATTTATATTAAAATAAATAAATAAAGTTTTGAAAAAGTAAATAATTTATCATTATAAAATGTATAATTGTTATGCAAATATATATATTAAATAAAACTAAATATGCTAAGAAAAATAAAGTATTAAGAAATTAAAAAAATATAATAGTAATACCTTTTATTTATTTCGAAAATGGTATAAGATGTAAAATATAATTTGTAATTATTTTTAATAAAAGTAAAAAATATTTGACTCAATATCTTGTCAAATGATAAAGTTAGTTTTTAAATTTAAAATTTAAAAATGATTAAATAATTTAACAAAATAATGATTAAAAATTAATATAATTAATTTTATTTTAATAATAATAATATTTTAAAATTATAATAAAATATTTTATAATAAATTTATAATATTTTAATAATATATTTATTAACATCCATATTTATGTGATAGTAAATGAAAAGGTAAAAATTTTGTGAAAGTAATTGGAAAGGGAAAAAGTGAAAAGAGGAAGGCAATAGTAAAATTTATATTACTCCTAAAAAGCAAAATAAAAAAATTATAGAAGAAAGTATAATGTGTCAAATTGTAGTAAAAGATTGAGTAGCGCATTGACCAGAAATAATAAAAATAAGATTTTATAATAAATTTATAATATTTTAATAATATATTTATTAACACCAACTTTTACTGTGATAGTAAATAGAAAAGTAAAAATTTTGTGAGAGTAATAAAAAATGAAAAAGAAGTAAAGGAAGGATAATGGTAAAATTTATATTGTTCATTAAAAATAAAATTAAAAAATTATAATAAAAATATAATATTTTAAATTGCGATAAAAAGTTGAATAATAACATGAAATGATATATAGTAACATTACACTTGCGTTGTTAGATGAATATTCAAGATTTTATTTAAATGAAAAAAAGAAAAGAAAATTAAACTCAAGTTTTAAGTAAAATTTACAAAAGAAAACAATATACATAGAAAAAACTACTAAAATTTACATATAAGGGATCATGGCCAGAGAAAATTAAAGAAAAAAATATATATAGAAAACACAATAAAAGTAAAATTATGAAATGAGTAAAGTCGAATCAATTAATATTTTAATATATACCCCTAGATAGTGGCATGTTTACTTATTTGTTGGCGGTGGCGATAAGCGATATGTTAGTAATTAGACATGTGTGTAGCATGGTTTAGTGTAGTTTTTAAAAAATCGCAAACCAAACCACCTATATGTTATGCAGTGCAATTTGATTTGGAATACTAAAATTTTAAAATAAAAATTAAACCACTTAATTACAAATTTGGTTAGCATACTTTGAACAATTTAATACCTCAATAAAAAATTTAAAAAAATAACGCATCTTAATTATAAAATTAAACATTAAATTTAATTAACACAGTTATAATATCTATAGTTTAAACAACACGTCATATCCAATAAAAAAAAAAAATGTCATATAAAGCTAAGTTAAAAAGGAGGAGATGACTTGTTAAGATTTTGAACCGGCCGGTACTTTTCTTTCTCTTCTAATAGAAGAAAGAACAAATGTTTGGTTTTGGGGTATCAAGGACTGATCTACTCCTTGGAGTGTATACTACATAGTTTAGAGTGTGTAGAGTATCATTCTATTTCAATTTATAAGTGTGAATACAAAGCAATACTTGTGCTGTCTTTTTTAATCATGCATGAAGCTCGGAAGGCAAGGTAACCCGCTTGCAATACTCAGCCAGAGCCCACATCGGAAAGATATTTCTATACATTGGATAATGCAACATGCAGTTCCTCAAGAATACCCCTGTGATTTCCTGCCATGAATGCACATATATAATTTATACGCAAGATTCAGAAACTAAATGTAAAAACTTATTATGATCTGTTGGAAGGGCTGAGAAATACATGTTGAGGCCAATCCCCATCTTCCAGCTGAGAATTGATGAGTAGCTTTGCTGCACGGTGAAGTGGCGTTGGGTCTCTTTCTGCCTATTCAAAATTAATTAAGGAACCAATTTATGGTTAACAACTGCATGCAGTTTCTGGGAATAGCATTCAATATATATGGATAAACAAATACCTGCCCAGCATGAATTAAACCCATCATAGCCCATGCTGTCTGCACCACATTTGATCGATTTCCTTCAAGGGGCATGTATATCTGATTCATATACGCACACATATAAGCATATTTAACATCTTCAAAGTAAACCCAATTGAGCGTTTCTCTCATTACCTTTTTGGGAGATGATTGATAGCTCTCACCCCACCCACCATCCTCTCTCTGTCTTGTGAGCAGAAATTTGACAGCTTTGCCAATGGCAGGGCAATTGATGTAAGTCTTGCCAGCTGCTGCCAGTCCCCCAAGTGCAAACCAACAACCATAAGTGAAACAAATTCCCCAGTTACCATACCATGAACCATCTGCTGTTTGCTTGGTTTCAAGGTATTGAACCGCATTGGCAATGAAATAATCAATCTCTTTCTTTCTGTGCTGGGGATATAATTTCTTGAACAAAACTAAAGCTTGAATTGCTGATCCAGTACATTCAACATACTCATGTTCGACTACAATTCCTTCGAAAAATTCTGTGGGATTGAGCACCTAATGCAAATAGCATTTTAGTATAAATATCACATCATTTAGTTTACTTCAATATTCCACATAAATATAAATTGTGCATAATATATAACCATACTTCTAACCAATCTTGACCTTTATTTGGCTCCCAGGCTGTTAAACCACCATTTTTACTCTGCAAATCAAATTGGAGTTTCTCAGTGATTTACAAGCAAAATAAACATGTATACATATCCCGGTTTTTAGAAGATCACTTTTTGTTAACTGGAGGAGAATTCAAAGGTAAATTAAGTACTTGCCTGAAGGGACAATAGAAGATTGACAGAATCGTATAACCTTTCAGGTTCCATCTCTGCACCAACAATTTCTGGCGGCAGCATAGAAAAAAGCAGACAACACTAGGAAAAAGAAAAGAATTATGTAATGAAGCTAGATTAATTGAAGCTTGCACAAATCTTTCTTTATCGGTGTTAAAATTTATACCTTTAAACCTTCTGCAGTGCAATCAGAAACCTGCCACCCGTGGTCTTGATCTGAAAAGGGCCATGCCCCTTTAGAAATGTGACGATACATGCTTCTAAAGTCACCAGAAGGGTTGTCCTTAACCTGAGTGTTAATTTTCATAGAAAATTTCATAAAACTCAACTCAAGAGAATTCATTCATTACTGATGAAAACATAACTAAGGAATCCCTCTCAAGTACTGGAGTAATCATAATTGTACTATATATTGCAAACTGACTACACAAAAACTTTCATCCCCAGCACACTGCTCACACCAAGTGACATGATATATATGTTTCTTAGAATTAAATATATACCTGAGATTTCTTGATGAAGTCATGTCCTCTTGCAAGTGTGGGTGCAATTTCCTCTGTAAGGTTAGCAGCAAGCAAAGCTTGGATGGCAAAGCCGGCATCCCATTGCTGGCTCCCAAAACTCTGCATGCGTATTTGACTTATAATGTCAAATCCAGAATATTTAAATCAATCATACTCTTAAAAGAATTTGAATTAAATAGCTCCAATACCAAAAAAACAATGTGTTAAATATATAAATACGAAAAGTACTTGGAAAAAAATATATGTAAGAAACATATATGTGAAAAAAGGTACCTATAACCCTAAGGTTTTGTATTAAGCATGTTGTCAGGCCACACAGTACATTTATTCATACTTGTTCAGATGCCTTGTCATGTTATTACCTACCCTAACCCTAATATCAACATAAAAATTTAAGTTTTCAAGTTTGGATATAACAATTAAAGAATTATTCAAAATACACAAATTTGCGGTGGTAGGTTCACAAATATGTTCTCTTAAAGCATATTCTTAGAAGAGAATTATCCATAACTGTACTAGCAAACAACATGCTGACCTGCATTGTCATTCCATCTTCTGAAACCCATAAGTAATCAAGTACCCTGGCAAGGTGCTTTTTAAAAGCATCTCCATTTGGATCTTCAACCCAACAAGCAAGCATACATAAAACCTAGAAATATATAGGATAAGTTAATAAAAAAAAATGAAAATAGGATACTTAAACTAATTAATTAACTATAAAGATGATAGTAATAATTAAATGATACCTTTTCTACACAGCCAATGGTTATATATCGACTATTTTCATCTTCATAATGGATATGCTTCATTGTTACTTTTAAAGCTTCTTTTCTAATAAGCTTGTTTAAAGGCCAACGCATAAGAAGTGGCTCTGTGAATATATATAAATAATCCCATATCAAATCTTGTATCAAGAGATGAGGGTAGTAAAGATCCTCCTGTAATAATAAGGAAATATGTCTTTTGTTCCAAGTCATAAGAAATCGATTTACAGACAAGATGATATGCGTTAACAAGCATTTAGATATTCTAACCTTTGCACACAAGTGGCGAGCATTTTTCCAATTAATTTCATGGTAAGCTTGAGTGAAGAGCTCTCCTCTCAACTGAAGAATGAGTGGTGTGATTGGGCCAACAAACCTTTTTCCATATAAGTAAGACATGGGCATGTAAACCAAACGGCAGTAGCACCACATTTTGGCTGCATGGATCAAGAGATGAGAGTATTAGATCAGATTCATAAAAGCGGATGGTCCCATCACAAACAAACGAATCTTCTGCGTAAAAAGAAAAACAATAATGCAGTTATTGTTGTTAATATGACATATTATGGGTCGTTGGGTGAATCGATCATTATACATTTATATGCCATCCAAAAGGCTACAATTCACTATGTCAGTGATTATGAGCACTGTATCATATTTTGACTACAAAAAATCTAGGTCCATAAACTAATCACTGCTTGCTTTCACTCTACAAGATTCTGTCAGAAGTAGTAGGATTCATAGACAAATTAAAACAGAAACCAATTCAGTTTAGAGAAAAATAATGCAGTTAGTTCAACCTGGATGCATTGGCAGAAATGAAGGAAGGATCCAAAACTCAGGGGGCATTGGGTTGCTTCCTTCCCAGTCAAATACGCCAAGTATCTGCATATATTTACATAAATTAACAATAACATAGTGGGCCAAGAATGAACAAGAAATAATTAAATTTAATATTTGACCACTTAGCAATTGTCATTATACCGAAAGCCACGTTTTTCCCCAAGAGGGTATATGAGTGACACCACCATGATCTAGAATCCAGCTTCGAGCTCTAGCACAAGCATTGTTTAGACCTACTTCAGCTTCAGGTCCTTCTCCAAGGATGCGCATACAAATATAATTCAGTGCCGTGCAGAACATGGTGCTGTGTCCCTCTATGTGTAGCCCCCATCCTCCATCTTCGTTCTTCAATGTTACACATATATAATCATAAATAAATAAAAGAACAACTATATAGCAAGAAGTACCAAGAAACAAATCAAGGAAAAAAAATCCTAAACAGAACAAAATATTTACCTGATGATAGTATATGTATCGGAGGATTTCTTTTTGGTATTCTGCTGGTAATACGGTATCAAGATGCCCTGTAATGTACAGACAGAACACCTGCAGTTTTTTTTTTTTTTTAACAAGTAAAATATGTTAGTTATATACCTGCATATATGTTGGTGTTGACTTTCCTCTTGATTCTTTTATTGCATATTGTGCAAATTTCGTAATATTATACTAGGAGATTAAAGGATATATAAATTGAACACATTTTTATTCCATGAATGGATATAACAATATAAAATAGTTTTGCACAATCACCCATTGTTGCATATTTGTGAAAAAAATGTAAAGATCGTTTGATTTAATGTTGGTAAAAAATGATAATTGTTCTTTTACTGTGAAAATCATAATTTTATATATGCCTCCTTATGCAAGCTAATGACATTGTGGTACACAACTATCATATTAAATTGTTCCCTCAACCATATAGGTGGACCTTTTATAACCTAAAATCACTAATAAACAAAATCATATGTCAAGATTTAATAATTTATAACTTAACAGTAACTTGTTTAAATCGTCTCTCATTCTTTCGTCATGCCCATACTAACAGGTATTGCGAATGAATGGTTAAAGTCATGCAGAGATTTGAATTGTTCATACATTACTCACCACATGATGTGGTCAATAACTTACTATATAGTACAATACAAGTGATGTGCAGACATTAATTGTTATAGTAACTTACCAATGGAGGAAGGAAAAACAAGGGACCAGCAATTTGGGCTGGCCAGTGTCCATCGCTGGCCTGCAATGCTGCCATGTAAGAAGCAGCTCTTTTCACTGTCCTTCTAACACCCTCCTCCTTTATTTCCTGCCCATCTTCAATTTTGACTTTGGCAATTTCTTGCTTGAACTTCTTTTCTCTTAGGAACTGAATTCATTGGTTAAAAAAAAAATATATTTAAACTTAGTTTGGATATCAAAGTTAAAAGTTTTGGAGATATTATTTCAGGTTTACTCGCAGGCCACTTTGAATAAAGCTCAATTCACTAAAATAGCTTAAAATGAAAGTAAAATGACCAATATAATCATGGAATATTACTATAAATGATTTGACAATTAATCGGTAGAAATACTTTTCTTACTGAGCTAAGATATTTTAACTGATTTATTTTGTTTTCGCTTTTTACAAGCCATGCTTGACTCAGCTCTTAGTTTTGCAACAAGAGATTTTTAAATTGAGTTTTGAGTAAATGTAGTAAAATTACAGCGAGTATTTTTTTTCTTTTAGATAAACAGTCAAAATAAAAAAAAAAATATTGAGAATAACTTTAGTCCATATACTCAAAACTCATTTGAAAAAAAATAAAATAAAATAAGAGGAAAAGGCAACTTTGTGGAGCCGTGTGAAACACGAAAAACCTGGAGTAAGAAGGGAAACGAAGGTCCAGTGATATTTTTGTTTGGGTACAGTGCAGCATAAAGAGGCAACTACGAAGATGATAAATATTTCATAACTGGAAAGGTTAAATAATTTGCGGTAGGTGGGTTACCCCAACAACTGCCCAAATCACCCATTGGATTTATTGCCAAATAGTCAAACACTCCCAAAGAATATTATTCTTTATAACATGTAACAAGAATATGATATAAACAATGTGTTATGAAATAATTATTTTCAAGTATGTTTTTAAGTTATTTTCTAATATTATGTTCATAAACAACTAATTATTTTGGCATACAGTAATTCATTTTTTGAAATTTTATGACGACGCAAAAGCTAATTGTAAAGTGAGCCACCATTAATTGCAGCATAGGATGGCTACCCAAAACACATCCAAAAAAGGTGAGGACACACCCCTATGATAGTACCATAGGACTCATCTTCTTTAGAACACCTCAGCAGATGTATATTTTAAGATTTTAGTTTAAAAAAGTAATAGTAAAACTCAAGTTTTAAGTGATTCAAGGAATAATATTTGTATTCATTTGTATGAATATATAAACGTTGTTAAAAAAAAATTAAAAGCAAACTTAAGAAATAAATAAAGTTGAATGAATTAATATTTTAAATATACACCCTCAAGCTAGTAGCATGTTAGTTTGGAGTTAACGAGAGAGTTGTTTTAATCACTTTAATTTTCTCCCCTAAGAACTTAGAAGAGTAAGATTTTCTGAGGAAACCAAACATTGAGAACCAAAACTATGGATTGAAGATGACATTAAATGGATATATAAACCTGAAATCGCCAAAGGAGGTCAGCACATGGCTTTGTGTGAAAACGGTTGTTATAGAAATGTTGACGGGCAGTTTCAACCTGAGATCGCTCCTCGGCAGTGCCTGCATCAGCATCAAACTCCCATGTCTGCCTTCCCACAAACTGGTTGGTGCTGAAGATGTATGCCCCATCATCTCCTCCCTCTGCTATCTTCAGCCTCCACATTCTCTCTTCAAAGCTTAATTTGGTAAAATGACTCATCAAACAACATGCGTTATATAAAACCAAAGAAAGCAACCCATCACTTTGTTCCTTCTTCCCAACATTACATGTGCTTCGTCTTTATCTCCTCTCAAGCAATTAAAGACGATTGGTATTGCCCAAAAAGACAATAAAGTCAAACGGTTCATACGCTGTTAAAACCACAAAAGCACACATCGACTCCTATACCTTATCTCCAACAATATGCTCCCTCTTTGTCTCCTCTAACGCTCCACTAATGAATATTACGGATATCTATATACTTGAATTGCTTTTATTTAAAAAGAAAAATAGAATAAGGTATATATAATTAGGTTGGTATAGCTCCAAGACTAAATACAATATACGTAATTAATGAGTAAATGTCAACAATGAAACTTCAACGAGTACACAAATGTTTATTTGTATGTAATGAAAGTGGGAACAAAGACTCGCCGCAATGAGAATGTTATTATATGTATTCGAACTTACTTGTAAACTTTCTAGTAGAAAAGACAACAGAACAAACGTATGGGTTCAATCTAAGTGTGGCTACGTTACATATATAGCTTATGAAGAAAGTCAATGACATCTATCTTGTATTCATAGCATAGAGGGAAAAAAATTTGAAGTCATTAAAGGAATTGCATTTCATGTCAAATTTGAGGATGAGATGCGTACAAAGTATCACCGCAAAATGAAGAATATATCATTGTTTTGTTGTATATACATGGATCTCCATATACTAAAATTTTTTTCTTTTGTTTTTACATGAGACTGGCCTGGAAAGAAAAAGAGGGTACACAAATTGACCCTTTTATTCTTAAAATTAGATGGGGTAAAATTCAAAAACTAAAAAATATAGAAGTTTTTTTTTAACAATTAATTAAATTATTGAACCATCAAAAACAACAACATACGTAACAATCTTATGTTGAGAAAAGATGTGACAAATTCCCAACATTCCCTTCTCAAGTGGAAAGGTGACTTGTACAAGTAGATCTGATGAGATTATTGCTCATAATAACATTATTACAGTCGAATTGATAGAGAGTACAACAGAGGTATAAATTTTACACAACTAACATATGATTGACAATAATGAAGTGAGTACAAAAGAGGAGCTAGCTATTCACAGGGACAAATATACAATTCTACCCTACCTTTTTGGTAAAACGAAAATTCAAGAAAAGTTCAGAAGAATAAGAGTAATACTAGAAGTTTGAAGTTATAAAATATGTTGTTTGTGTAGTAAAAATTACAAGAGTCTAATAATATAACTGAAAATATCTACCTTGATTAATGTAATAAATAATAGGAAAATAAACTAGATGAACTAATATTCATACAATCTCATTTTTAAATTACTTAAAAGTTTCCAACATTTCGCCATTCTTATATGTACATAATATAAAGAGAGTTCTTAAATTAGACCAATTAGACATGCCACATCAGTAATTTAATATTTTTATTTTGATTGAAAATCAACAATTATTTTAATTACTAATTACTAATTTTGTATATATAATATAACATTTGAGTAATTATTTCACTTGCCCATTTATTACCCATTAGTTTTAATTTATTAATTGAAAGCCTCTAATAATGCTTTATTATTATTGGGTGTGATATCAATGACTAAAATAGTAATGTTATATCTTTCAACTACATTTTCGTACAAATCTTTTTAATACTATATAAAGTAATTATTAAATAAAAAGTAAATGCATTCATCATTTTGAGTATATAAAATGCATTCAGTTCTTTATTCATTTAGTAAGTAGGAGGATTTAGAATTATTCTTACCAAATCATAAGGCAACTTTGAAACGATAAGGCAGCATTTAAATTATTTAATCAGTGAGAGTAATTATTTAAGTTACCCATTTATTATTCATTAGTTTTAATTAATTAATTAATTTGATTAATTTATTAAAAGCCTCTAACTAATGCTCTATCACTACTGTTCTACTTATAGACTTTTAGTTTAATATAAAACTTTTTGTTCTATTTTTTCTTGCATGTATTGTAATGATAAATTTCGTCACATTTACATTTAAAAATATGATAATAAGATTACTTTCAAATACCAAAATACATTATAAAACATGTAACCTGCGGATCTAAATTCTAGTATCTATTAATTAAGAGTTTTCTTTATGCTCAAGTTAGGGATAAAAAAAATATTTTCATATTATGATTTTGAATAAATAATAATAAAACAAGTCAGACATAAATAAATTTGAAGGTGCTACCTATCTCAACAATAGCTAGATGAAAATTACAACAAGAAGATTTTAAGAACATGTTTAAAGTTAATATAACTCTTCATGTCTTATTAATTAGTCAATCATATATGTATATATATTCCCTTACTAGTATATTGTTCTCAGAACATTGCTAAAAACAGCACATGATCCATACGACTCAAGCTCTCACCTCACACACACTAACAGTAATAGAAGTGATGTGCAGAGTTTAGTTAACGTTATAGCCGACTAATCAATGAAAACAAGGACCAGCAATTGTTTAATGATGCCATGTAATTAATCAGTAACTCTTCTCAACGTCCTTCTATCACTCCCCGCATTAAATTCCTACCCGGCTTCAATTTTGATTGCTGGTATTGCTTGCTTCAACTTCTTTTCTCTTATGAACTTAACCAATTGATAAAAAGGTTTTTCTATTATAATCAGATAGATGAAGAAAACTAAAATTACTTTGTATATATATAAAAAAAAAAAAATACGAAAGAGAACCTAATTAAACAAACATATAATTAGTGTAACTTAATATTATTTTGATATTTTGGAGATATGTTAATGTTATGTCATGTTTATCAGGTGATTATTTGTATCCATAAAACTTAAGGACACTAGTACGAGACTATAAAACAGATCCTGTTCAAGTAACGGGCTATGTCTGGTTCATCTTCAATATATTTCTGACTTAGCATTTAATTAATGAGATTTTCTCCCAGGGTGGGGAAAGAATAAAACAAGAAGAAAATGGAACTGTGGAGCCCTATGAAACACGAAAATATTGGGGCAAGGTGACACGAATAAAAAGGAAAATGAAGAAAGTCCAATGATATTTATTGTTTGAGTGTAGAAGCAGGAGGACCACTTATTTTACATGGCAACTACCTAAGATGATAAAATATTTTGGTAGCTGTCGAAAAGGTTAAAGAATTGGTGGTAGGCGGGTTACCCCAAAGACTGTCCAAAGTCATCCTTTGGATTTATTAGCAAACAGTCAACACTCCTTTGAAATAAAATTAAACAATAAATTTTTCAGTTGAAATTTGAATTAGTACCTAACCCAGTGTTGAATGTCCATAATTTTTACCGCCAGAACATATTATTCCTTATAACATGTAAAAAAAAATAATATATAAGAAAAAATGTGTTGTGAAGCAATTGCTTGTAACGTTGGCTTTGACGCATTTTCTTATATTTTGTTGTTTATAAATTCCACAAAGACTACCAACGAAAGAGGCAGTGTTTAAAAGATCAAATTGTAGTTCAGTGGAGTGCTCTTCTTGGCCAAGCTGGCCGGAATCAACCATGCATGTATTAGTCCTTTATTCACTAGCTAAGGAAGTATGGTTTAGCTATAAATTCAGTTTGAGATCAGATAGACTTAGAGTTAATTCCTTTATGAAAGATGGAAAAGCTCGCCTTTCTCTTAGCTTGTTTACGCTTTGGAAGAGAAGAAATGACCTTGTCTTCAATAGCAAAAGCTGGAGCAGTGAGGAACTTGCAGCAGTTGCAGAATGAGACATGGAAGAATTTTTTATAGTTGATCAAGGTACTAACAGCTCTCTTGCAGGTAAAGTACTTGATCCTAGTGTAATCCTGTCAGTTCTTTTTTTGTTTGGTGATTGTCGTGTATAAGAATAGTCTAGAGCCTTATTAGCTAAAATAATTGTTGGAATAACTCCTTGAGTCAATTGTATTGTGTTGCCTGAGTTTTTGGCAAAAATTTAAAAAAAAAAAAAAAGATTATTTTGGCACACTCAAAGAGTAATTCATATTTGATATGGACTAGATCCATTAAAAATTGCCCCACACAATATAAGGGTTAGGCCCATCTTTATACTCACCCCCACTAGGGTGATGAAAATACTTTTAAAACCAAGGCAGTATAAAAGGAAAACCCTGTTAAGAAAAAAGAAAAATATGTAATCATCTAGAGACTCTAGTTCATTGTTACTTTGATTTCTTTGGATCTTTTATATTGACTTGAGCGTTAGAGTATTATCCGACCAACATTTTTTCTTCTTGTCTTTGCAGTCCCATGTGACCTAGAAGATATTTGTCTAACCCCACCTTAGGCCCAAGCTTAATTACCGTGTTAACCTACCAACAATATTAAAACCATACTATAACAAGCTTAAGAAACGTGCAAAGTTGAATGAATTAATATTTTAATATATATATACACAGCCCTTACCTAGTAGCATGTTTAGTTTGGTGGTGGTAAGAGATATCTTTAATTTGCTTCTCCAAAAATTTATTAGTGTAGATTTTGATTTTGGGAGGAAATCCAAGAGTGTAGGAGATTTCCTGTCAACTAATTTACTTGGCATTGAATCACCTATTAGATTGCCCTATAAAGACAAATCAAGATTCATATTAAAGATGTTAGAATGTCATTATGAACACGAGATTTCTTGTCATTTGCAATTTTCCATCCAGAAGAAACGTTGTATATATGATGTGACCACAATACAGGAGCCTTGCTATTCACTAATGTACGTATATCTATATATATATATATATATATATATATATATATATATGTATGAGCGTGTTTGTGTGTATATTTTTCCCTTCCAAGGCACAATTTTCCTTTCTAATTAATTTACTTGTGCATCTTTCTTAATCATGCATGAAGCTTGGAAGGCAAGGTAACCCACTTGCAATACTCAGCCAGAGCCCACATCGGAAAGATATTTCTATACATTAATTGGCTAATGCAACATGCAATTCCTCATGAATATACCCTGTAATTTCCTGCCATGTATATATGCACAAGTAAGAAACTATGAATTCGCAAACCCTCTGTGCTCCGTGTGCAAGAATGAACAGCCAAAGATTGGAACTAAGCGTGACTTTAGTTATACTCAGCTCCACGAAGCCACACGAGAATTTTCAAACAAGAACTTTTTGTCTAAAGGTGGGTTTGGATTTATATACAAAATATAGCTGAATGGAATAACAGCATTGACTGCATTACTTTTTGATTCTTAAACTTGTAGACATGGGTATTTATAGCAGTTCTACCAAGTCATTTTCATCCAAATATTCCAAAAATATCTACCAATGAATTCTCCAATGCAAGCTTCGATTTTTCTGCATGCCAACCTTAATATTTCCAAAACAAGTCTAGAGAAATCTATAAACCTTTCATTTCAAGATGCCAGCGTCATTTTCAGACCAAAATGAAAATAGTACAATGTTATGTCCTAATGTTAAACTTTAGCAGATCAGCATCATTTCAAGATACCATGTTTCTTCCTTACATAGAGAGACTCGTATGAACTACACTTCAATATGTAATTTTATGTCCTAATGTTAAACTTCAGCAGAGCATCCGTTCTTTCCAACCTATCGACTGGTACGAGGAGGTGCCACATCTACTGATTACACAAATGACTTCCACCACATTAGTGGCTAATATTTTGTCGGTGCCAAAGAAAGCCCAGCCGTTGAATAGTCTAACTCCATAAAAATAGCACGCTGTTGGAGGAAGAGGAGGGTATTTGATAAAAATCACTTCCACCATAATAATTATTGGGGAAACACTCATTTGCACTCAACCAATTCATTTTACAAGAGTTTTTTCATACTTAGGGATAATTCAATATCACTTCCAATTCTAATTACTATACTCATAGTTACTCCTATTTATATTAATTATAAATAAAAAATTTTAGATTTTTAACTTATTGCATGATTTTATAACTCCTCCTTAACTATTACAACTTGTATAAATTCAAAACTCTCATTACACTTAATAATATCTCTTAAATAGACATAACTTCTTATTGAAGTATCCTAAATCATCATAAGTTATGAAAGTTACAAAATTCAATAGAGACTGCGTTACAAATATTAAAAAAAAAATCACATTAAATTCAGATTGCATTCCAATATCCCCTTAATCTGAATTTTCTTCTACTCTCCAAGTATTGATTGAAATCTTTCAAAGTCTTCATTCTTAGGCGTTTGTGTCATGCTTCACTTCTTGGCTTTCTTGGCTGCCTCAACTTGTGGTTGTGAAGCTATTGGAAGTGCCCTTTCTCATGGACCATTTTCAAATCATTCTTCCTTGCTAACTTTCTCTCCTTGCTTTCTCTGCTCTTAGCATGCTTAAGGTGAGCCACTTCTAAGGCTTCGACGAAACCAAGTTTGCTTCTTATGTAAGACAAAATTAACTTATCTCCGAGTGGGTGATTTCTATGGACGATAATCAACCCAAATCCATAATATGATGTGTTTCAATTTTGGTTTTCGTCTTTATCAATGACAAACTTTTTGCATTAGTCTTATTGTTTGTGCATGCATCCGCTCTTGAATCTAACATACTCTGACAATGACGAATCTAAAAATTTTAAGTTGCGGAGGAAACATATATTTATAATATATTAAGTTAGTAAAATTAAGAATATAGCATATTGCAAATCTCTGATTAAAAGTATGAATATATATTATAATTATTTCTAACTATGTTTTCATATTTTGAAAACATGGAATAATTTTCTCATTTTTAATAATATAAAAAAATTCTTTAGATAAACACGCAAACAATTATTTAATTATTTATCTTTCATGCGATTTCACATAAGATTATTGATAATATTCATAGCAAAGAAAACGCCTGCAATTATTGCATTAGTCACTAATAATATCATAACTAACATATTTCTTAGTCTCCATAAGATTTATTGAAATGGAATAAATCTGATGTCACATTTAGTGTTTCATTTTTCATCGCATTGAATTTTTATAGATAATTATATATATAATTATAAAATTATAATATTATTTTATAATCTCAAAATTAATAGAACAAAAAATTAGACACCACTTGGAACAATAGATTTCTTTCCTATTAAAAAGATAATTCATTCCCCTTAATTTTGAAAATGCATTATTAAAGTGTACATTCACGCTTTCTCTAGTGTGGCCATTTATATGATAATTAGTAAATAAAGAACACTTCAAATTTTAAATTTTATTTCTTTTAAAATATTACCTTGTAAATAAAACAAAATTCATGGGGCATATTTTTTAGTGTGTGTGTATATATATATATATATATATACATACATACATATATAAAAACTTTGTGGACGCAATTGCCTCGTTCCTTCAACGAGAATCCGTCATTGTGCTCAGATACCATTTTGTTTGAGGAAGAGCAATGTATTTAACACAAAATGACTTTATTACAATAATTATTAGAGAGGCACTTATTTTATATTCAACGCATTCATTTATAAATATTTGAAAAAAAAAATCCTTTTTTTTCTTTACATTATTATCAATTTCAAAAAGAATTTTTACATTTTAAATTAAACAAAATAAACTCTCACATTTTAAGTCTGGAATAAAAGTGAACTTTTTATATAAAGAAAAATACTTTAATAAGATCTATTTTTGTTTTTAACTTTAAATGTGAAGATTTATTTTATCTAATTTAAAAAATTGAGATTCTTTTTAAAACTAATGATAATGTGAGATGGCAAAAAAGGGAATCTTTCTCTAAATGTTTCTTTATACTTGAGAATAACTCAATATTACTTATAATCACAATTGATACATTTATGATTATACTAATATAGGGAGGATTCTAAATTTCTAACTTATTGCATAATTTTATAAATTATCCCTAACTATTGCAACCTATATAGATTTCAAATTACCACTGCATGTAATAATATTTCTTAAATGAACATAGCTCTTTATTGAAAGATCATAAATCATAAATTATAAAAATTAAAGACCAAAAAGACTTTCAGTTACAAATATTAAAAGAATTCACATTAAATTCAAATTATATTTCAATACACGCAAGTGACATTAATATTAATTTCATGTACTCCTGCCTTTTACAATTTTCATTCCATACGAAACCTGTAGGATACGTTATATACATGATGTGACCACAAAAAAAAAAAAAGAGAATCCGTACTATTCACAGTGCCAACTATACTTGTGCACATTTGTGTCTTTGTATTTTTCCCTTCCAAGTGCACAAATTTTCTTTCTAATTTACTTGTGCTTCTTTCTCAATCATGCATGAAGCTTGGAAGGCAAGGTAGCTGATGAGTGTAAATTATATAAACATTTTGGCATGAATTCCCTTGCATTTAAGTCCCAAATTAATATAAATTAAGATGTTTTTCATGTTATTTGGTTGTTTTAGAGGTCCAAGCACCAACAGGAGCTAAACGAATGAAATTGGCAATTTTGCACAAGCTTGGGCGTTGAGGCTCCCTTGCCCTGGCGTCGTGGAGCCCTATCCCAGAACTAAGACTGCCAATGCTGCCAATCAAAGCCGTGGCACCCAAGAGACTTTCTAAAGCAAATTTGAAGAGTTCCAAGCCAAGTGGACTTCCGGGAAGTAGTGCCCTACAAGGATTAGGACTCTCAAGCCTAAAAGACTCTCCGGAGTCATTGTTCAAGTGAGATTGAAGTCTTGGAAGTGTGCAACCATTTGGAATCCTATTTCAAGCATGATTAGGAATGACTTTATAATTAAAGTTATAATTCATCTAAGAGTCTTAATCCAAGTAGGACTAGGAAGAGGATTATCCTAATTGGAATCCTAGTTTGAGAGAAACTAGAAGAGATAAACATCTAAAGGAATTAAATTCTCAAAAGTCCTAGTGGGACTGAAGTTGCCAAAGCAAATTAAATTATATTCTATCCTAGTTTGAGTGGGATTAAAGTATTTAAATCCTACTAATATTGTATTCCTAGTTAGAGTAAAATTAGGATTATATACATTATAAATAGGCAGCTAAGCAAGGAGGAGAGGACCACTTCTACAACCACGCACAAGCAAGGAGAGCAAGGAGCAAGGCATTTCATCTACCCCATTTAATTCTGTCCATGTTTTCTTTCTTTTATGTTATGTGTTTAGGTTACACTATATGTAACTAATTTCTTTTCTAGGGGCTAAGATGTTGCCCAATTTCTTGTATAGACATGATTGATCATGTTATGACAATTCCATCTTTTATTCAATTGAGATTTAATTTTCTGCACTTCACTTTTGACTTTTCTGGCCAATTAGTTGGGGAAAATTTGTGAGTTTTCTATGAGACCGACCAGAGATTAGTTAATCTAGAGCACGAAAGTTAAATCCATAGTGGAGCTGAGGACAGACCAGTACCGAGGACCCTGTGTAGTCACATGGGAATTAGGGCATTCCCCTAACCTCCCTAAAGGGATATCCACAGAACTTAATGCAATTATAGTTGCTACAACTGTCACAAACCAGTAGCAAGGTTGGTAATTATAATTAAATTTGATCTAACCTAATACCAAGGTTGATTAATTAAATTAGGGAATCCTGGCTAGCAATTGATAATTGTGGAAAGTCATAACTGAATCATGAAAGTCTATACAAAGGAATTGTGGTGAAATCTGAATCCCTAGGCTTTTATTCCTTATTTTCTCTCCAAGCATTCTTCATTTATTTCTCTTATTTTCATGCTGTTTTATTTTCTATTTTATTTTGCTGTTATCACTCTTATTATCCGCTTGAGCAATATTGGAGTTATACTACTCTAGTAATCAATTACAATCCCTTGGGTACGACAACCCCCGAAATACTTACTGGCTACACTGATAGTGTATACTTGCACTGTGTTCCTACACATCACATAATGTTCCACATACATATACATTCACGACACTCACTTAAGAGCAATCAAGTTTTTGGCACCGTTGTCGAGGATTGTGCCATTGATATTAGAGGAATTAACAAGGTATTGACTCAAGCAATTTTATTTTATTTTTGTTTTACTTTGAATTTTTTTATTCTTATTTTTCAAGAAAATTTTCTAGTGCATGAAGCAAAATTTAATCCCTTTGGATCTAGAAATTGAAAAGACAATTCGAAGAATCCGAAAGGAGAAAAGAGTGGTTCGAAATTTGCAGCCAGAGTTGGAAAGGATGGCAGCCCCAAACATCCAGCCAAATGGAGGAGAAATCCCTCTTCGCACCTTTGCTGTCCCAAAAATTCAAAACGCCATGTCAAGCATTCGAAGTCTAGCAGTTGAACCCAATAATTTTGAGATCAAACCAGTTGCGATTCACATGGTGCAAAATAATCAATTTTCAAGAGCACCTAATGAAGATCCTAATCTGCACCTCTCATCCTTTTTGGAGATCTGTGACACATTCAAATACAACTGGGTATCAGAGGAGGCAATAAAGCTCAGACTATTTTCTTTTTCACTCAGAGATGGAGCAAGAAGGTGGCTGAATTCTTTGCCACCCGGTTCAGTTGACACATGGGACTCCCTAGTACATAAGTTTCTCACAAAGTACTTCCCTCCATCAAAGACAACCAAGCTAAGGATAGAGATTGTCAACTTCACACAATTTGACAAGGAATCCTTATATGATGCATGGGAGAGATTCAAGGAGCTGTTAAGAAAGTGTTCACACCATGGGATGCAGGATTGGCTTGTTATGCAGGTATTCTATGGTGGATTAAGCACAAATACAAAGACAGTTATTGATGCAGCAGCTAGAGGAGCATTCTTGAACAAAGACTATGCTGAAGTTTATGAGTTACTTGAAGAGGTCACCACAAATGCCTCTGATTGGAACTCTATGAGAGACAATGAGAGGAAAGTAGCTGGTATTCAGGATGCAGATGCACTAGCTAAACTAGACCAGTTTCTTTCCTTCAAAACATCATTACTCAAAGGAAACTCCATGAGAGGCGTGCAAGAAGAAGCTGAGGAGGTGAACTATCTGGGGAACAACAATCCCTACTCCAACACCCACAATCCTGGGTGGAGAAATCACTCCAATTTTTCATAGAAAAACCAAGATCAAGGAATGCTTTATTTTCAATAACAACAACAACAGCAACTTCTCAAATGAATCTAGAAGAAGCCATAGTAAAGCTGGCAGTATCTCAAGCAGAATTTACAAAAAAGACCATCAATTTATGACCAGCACAAATGCCTCAATAAAGCAACTGGATAACTAGGTAGGATAGATCTCTCAGCTACTTACCACAAGACAACCTGGTGCACTACCTAGCACCACTGAAGCCAATCCAAGAGAGTATGTCTATGCCATCTCTCTGAGAAAAAGAAAAGTCCTTGAACTTGCTCAAGAGCCCACGCCTAAAGAGGAAGAAAAGGGAGCTGAAATTGAACCTGAGAAAGCACCTGAAAACATCACAAAGAATAGGCCAGAACTGCAGAAGCAGGAGGAGAAGCCAAAGTCCATACTTTTTCCTGACAATCTTCCACTATATAAGTCGCCTCTTCCTTTTCCTAATAGGTTCAGAAAGCATAAGCTAGACCAAGAGACTACCAAATCTCTAGAGAACCATGAAACAGTTGCACTCACTAAAAAGTGCAGTGCCATCCTCCAAGGGAAGTTACCAGCAAAGGCAAAAGATCCTGGAAAATTCACTGTACCCTGCAAAATAGGTAACACAGATGTGGGTAAGGCATTGTGTGATCTAGGGGCTATTGTGAATCTAATACCTCTCTCTTTGTTCAAGAAATTGGGCTTTAGGAAAGTAAAGCCCACTAAGATGATTTTAGAGTTTGCTGATAGATCCTTCAAACACCCATATGGTTTGATAGAAAATGTCCTAATCAGAGTAGGCAAATTATTCTTCCCAGTGGATTTTGTGGTACTTAATGTGGGGGAGGAAGCAAATATCCCCTTAATACTGGGAAGATCTTTCTTGGCAACTGGTAGAGCCATAATAGATCTAGCTGCTGGAAAGCTCAGATTGAGGGTCAATGAAGACTATGCCACTTTCAAACTTTTTGAAGACCCTGAGCCATGCAATACAAATGAAAAACTCCAAGAAAAGAAGGTTGAAGTCAAGGCTGTGAAACTAGTACAGCCTGCTGCCCAAGCCCCAAATGGCAAGAAGAAGAAAGCTAAAAATAAAAAGAAGAAAGGCAAGGGAATTCCAAAGTGGTGCTGTTTGAGATTCCCAACTTGCCTTGAGAAGATATTAAAGATGGTTGGTTGCCCAAGCAAAAATGGAAAAGAGAGTTGGAAAGCTTATAATCTCTCCCTACAACCCTCTCGATGTGTCGTGAAGCACCTGAGATAGTCAGGCTAAGGACTATAAACTAAGCGCTTGTTGGGAGGCAACCCAACGGTTTTTCTTACTTTTTCTTTCCTTCTTTTTGTGTGTTTAATTTTGCACTTTGTTTCTTTATTTTAGTCAGTAATTTTTACTACTTAGAGCTACTCAAATAATTATTTGAAGCTATGCAGGTGTTAGGTATCAAGTGGGAGCAAAATTAATCAATTTCGGGACAAAACGGAGCAAAAATAGGTTTCTGGGCACCACAACGCCCTATTCCAGCATTGAATTTGGCAGTGGGTGCCACGGCACCCATTACTGTTCACCCAACCCAAAAAAAAAAATCGAAAAAAAAAATTTCAAATTTTCGAAAAAAATTTTCTAGCACCTCGGCACCTCTTCCAGTGCCTATGAACTTTCAGCAGCCACTCCCGCTGCCCAAGAACTGAAAAAAAATAAATAAATAAATAATTCATCATCCTCCATGAACGACTCCGAGTAGGCTACTTCTATCAGGTTGAACCTTTCCTTTACTTTTTTTATTTTGCATTGAGGACACTGCAAATTTTAAGTGTGGGGGAGGGACACATGTGTTTAGTTGAATAATTAAGTAGCCTAGTAATTGAGTGTTTGAGTAGATTAGTAGTAGTATTTGTTTTGTTTTGCATAATTTTTGTTTAAGTTTTGCATGGTTGTGTGATTGCATGATTGTGTGTTTTGACTGAAGACCATGGCTAGTGATGAAAATTATGCTTAACTGATAATATCATGGGATGAGGAAACTTGATTTGATATGGAAACAATGCATGATTATTCATTATCTCTTATTCCATTAATTATTGGAAAGCCTATGGGAAATTTGAGCCAACTTTGATTATGTGAGATCCCATATTGATAATTCCCATCATGTGTATAATTACTTTGATAGTGGAATGAATGAGAATGCATGGGGATGAATATTAGCCAATTGTGAGCTTTTGAGCCATAAGAGTTACATATTTGAAGCTCTTAAAATTGTTTCTGAGTGTGTCATGCAAATTTTTTTGATTTTTCTAGAACTTACTCTATTATGCATGTTGAAACCACATTGAAATCATGACACTAAGGTGATTAGGGCATCTAGATTTAGCCATTTTAGCCTTTATAACCCACCTTGCATAATCACTATTAGTTGACCCTTTTTGAGCCTTAGCCTTTATGTCCTTCTTTTAACCACATTTTAAGCCATATACCCATTCATTTGATTTACCTATATTTTGAACCTAACACTTTGAAGGATTATGTGAATCTAAGGCATGGAATTGTTGCCTAGTTAGTAATTAGGGAAGTGGAAAGAAAGAGCCTAAAAAAGATGTGAAAATCTCCCACGAAAAAGGAAATTTCCAAAAAAGAAAAAATATATATATATATATATATGAAAATTCTGGAAAAAGAAAAAGAAAAGAAAACTGCAAGAAAAGCAAAAGAATGAGAAAGAAGGGAGAAAAATATGCAAATATGAGGCTTGGTAAGTTGGAGAGTAAGCGAGCCAAAGGGTAGCCTTGAATTCAAATAATCTCTTCTTAGTGTATTTTAACCCTTGATTTCACCACCATCATTTACTCTTTTTACCTTCCTAAAAGCCCCATCACAACCCTTAAAAAGTCCCTTTGATTAGTGGTTGTGGTTTATTATTAAGTGGTGGAGATTTGATATATGAGCAAGCTTATGGAAGAATTTTTAATTGCATTGACTTGAGTGTTTGATTAACCTTCTAAATACTTGAGAGATTGGAGTGAATTTTTATCATTGTGAGGGAATTCATCTTCTTTGCATTTATTTTCATGAAACTTGATGAGTTATTATGTACATGTGCACTTCACTTTATACCTTATACCTTTCTAATGGCTTTCCATGATTTGATAACCCATTTATATGGTAACTTTCAACATCTATTTGAGTGAGGAATTGAGCCTAAACCATTGTTTATTTTGAGAGTTACCTTGGGTGTGGGACTATTCCATCTTGAATTGAGTAATCTTGCATTGTGACATGATGATTGGTTTCCCATGAATCCCATGTGAATAATTTTGAGGCCAATATGGTCAGTAGGTCCTTTTTGAAAGTCTTGCTGCCTTACTTATTTTATTTCTCTTTAGTTTTACTCGAGGACGAGCAAAAGGCTAAGTGTGGGGGAGTTTGATGAGTGTAAATTATATAGACATTTTGGCATGAATTTCCTTACATTTAAGTCCCAAATTAATATAAATTAAGATCCTTTTAATGTCATTTCGTTATTTTACAGGTCCAAGCACCAACAGGAGCTAAACGAATGAAAATGGTAATTTTGCACAAGCTTGGGCATCGTGGCGCCCTTCCCCTGGCGCCGTGGCGCCCTATCCCAGAACCAAGACTGCCAATGCTGCCAATCAGCGCCGTGGCGCCCAAAAATCTCGTTGTGGTGCCCAAGAGACTTTCTGAAGCAAATCTAAAGAGTTCCAAGCCAAGTGGACTTCCGGGAAGTAGTGTCCTACAAGAATTAGGACTCTCAAGCCTAGAAGACTCTCCGGAATCATTGTTTAAGTGGGATTGAAGTCTTGGAAGTGTGTAGCCATTTGGAATCCTATTTCAAGTATGATTAGGAATGACTTTATAATTAAAGTTATAATTCATCTAAGAGTCCTAATCCAAGTAGGACTAGGAAGAGGATTATCCTAATTGGAATCCTAGTTTGAGAGAAACTAGAAGAGATAAACATCTAAAGGAATTAAATTCTCAAGAGTCCAAGTGGGACTGAAGTTGCCAAAGCAAATTAGATTATATTCTATCATAGTTTGAGTAGGATTAAAGTATTTAAATCCTACTAATATTGTATTCCTAGTTAGAGTAAAATTAGGATTATATACATTATAAATAGGCAGCTAAGCAAGGAGGAGAGGACCACTTCTACAACCACGCACAAGCAAGGAGAGCAAGGAGCAAGGCATTTCATCTACCCCATTTAATTTTGTCTATGTTTTCTTTCTTTTATGTTATGTGTTTAGGTTACACTATGTGTAACTAATTTATTTTCTAGGGGCTAAGATGTTGCCCAATTTCTTGTATAGACATGATTGATCATGTTATGACAATTCCATCTTTTATTCAATTGAAATTTAATTTTCTGCACTTTACTCTTGACTTTTCTAGCCAATTAGTTGGGGAAAATTTGTGGGTTTTCTATGAGACCAACCGAAAATTAGTTAATCTAGACCACAAAAGTTAAATCTATGGTGGAGCTGAGGACAGACCAGTACCGAGGACCCTGTGTAGTCACATGGGAATTAGGGCATTCCCCTAACCTCCCTAAAGGGATGTCCACAGAACTTAATGCAATTATAGTTGTTACAACTCGCACAGACCAGTAGCAAGGTTGGTAATTGTAATTAAATTTGATCTGACCTAATACCAAGGCTGATTAATTAAATTAGGGAATCCTAGCTAGCAATTGATAATTGTGGAAAGTCATAACTGAATCATGAAAGTTTATACAAAGGAATTGTGGTGAAATCTGAATCCCTAGGCTTTTATTCCTTATTTTCTCTCCAAGCATTCTTCATCTATTTCTCTTATTTTCATGTTGTTTTCTTTTCTATTTTATTTTGCTGTTATCACTCTTATTATCCGCTTGAGCAATATTGGAGTTATACTACTCTAGTAATCAATTACAATCCCTTGGGTACGACAACCCCCGGAATACTTGTTGGCTACACTGATAGTGTATACTTGCACTGTGTTCCAACACATCACATATTGTTCCACATACATATACATTCACAACACTCACTTAGGAGCCATCAAGTACCTGTTTGTAATACTCAGCCAAAGCCCACATCGGAAAAATATTTCTATACATTGGATAATGTAACATGCAGTTCCTATTAAATACCCCTGTGATTTCCTGCCATGCATATATACAGATAAGTCATAAACTAAATATTAAAACTTACAATCTGTTGGTAGGACTGAGAAGTACCTGTTGAGGCCAATCCCCATCTTCCAACTGAAAATTGATGAGTAGCTTTGCTGCACGGTGAAGTGGCGTTGGGTCTCTTTCTGCCTATTCAAATTTAATTAAGGAACCAATTTTATAATTGACAACTGCAGTTTCTGGTAATTAGTAGCACTCAATATGAAGAAAAGCCGAAGATGGGAAGCAAAAACAAACCTGCCCTGCATGAATTAAACCCATCATAGCCCATGCTGTCTGCACTACATTCGAGCGATTTCCTTCAAGGGGTACATATATCTGATTCACATATGCATACATATAAACATAGATAGATAACAAGGTTCAACTTTATATCTTGAAAGTTAACCCAATTGAGCGTTTCTCTCATTACCTTTTTGGGACATGATTGATAGCTCTCACCCCACCCACCATCCTCTCTCTGTGTTGTGAGTAGAAATTTGACAGCTTTGCAAATGGTAGGGCAATTGATGTAAGTCTTGCCAGCTACTGCCAGTCCCCCAAGTGCAAACCAAGAACTATAAGTGAAACAAATTCCCCAATTACCATACCATGAACCATCTGCTATTTGCTTGTTTTCAAGGTATTGAACCGCATTAGCAATGAAATTATCAATCTCTTTCTTTCTGTGCTCGGGATATAGTTTCTTGAACAAAACTAAAGTCTGAATTGCTGATCCGGTGCATTCAACATACTCATGCTCGACTACAATTCCTTCGAAAAATTCTGTGGGATTCAGCATCTAATGCAAATAGCATTTCAGTATAAATATTACATCATTTAGTTTACTTCAATATTGTATATAAATATAAATTATGCATAATATATAGCCATACTTCTAACCAATCTTGACCTTTATTTGGCTCCCAGACTGTTAAACCACCATTTTTACTCTGCAAATCAAATTGGAGTTTCTCAGTGATTTACAAGCAAAATAAACATGTATACATATCCCAGTTTTTAGAAGATCACTTTTTGTTGACTGGAGGAGAACTAAAAGGTAAATTAAGTACTTGCCTGAAGGGACAATAGAAGATTGACAGAATCGTATAACCTTTCAGGTTCCATCTCTTCACCAGCAAGTTCTGGCGGCAGCATAGAAAAAAGCAGACAACACTAGGAAAAAGAAAAGAATTATGTAATGAAGCTAGATTAATTGAAGCTTGCACAAATCTTTCTTTATTGGTGTTAAATTTTATACCTTTAAACCTTCTGCAGTGCAATCAGAAACCTGCCACCCGTGGTCTTGATCTGAAAAGGTCCATGCCCCTTTAGAAATGTGACGATACATGCTCTTAAAGTCACCAGAAGGGTTGTCCTTAACCTGAGAGTGCTCATGTTCATGGAAATTTTCATAAAACTCAACTCGAGAATTCATTCATTACTGATGAAAACATAACAAAGGAATCCTTCTCAAGTACTGGAGTAATCATAATTGTACTATATATTGCAAACTAGCTACCCAAAAACTTTCATCCCCAGCACACTGCACACACCAAGTGACTTGATATATATGTTTCTTAGAATTAAATATATACCTGAGATTTCTTGATGAAGTCATGTCCTCTTGCAAGTGTGGGTGCAATTTCCTCTGTAAGGTTAGTAGCAAGCAAAGCTTGGATGGCAAAGCCGGCATCCCATTGCTGGCTCCCAAAACTCTGCATACGTATTTGACTTATAATGTCAAATCCAGAATATTGAAATCAACCATACTCATAAGGTTTTGTGTTAAATCGTGTTGTCATGCCCACACAGTACTTTAATTCATATTTATTGAGATGCCTTGTCATTTACCTACCCTAACCCTAATATCAACATAGAAATTTAAAGTTTTCATTGTTTGGATATAACAGTTAAAGAATAATTCAAAATAAACATATTTGTGGTGTTAAGTTCTCAAATACTAGCAAACAACATGCTGACCTGCATTGTCATTCCATCTTCAGAAACCCATAAGTAATCAGGGACCCTAGCAAGGTGCTTTTTAAAAGCATCTCCATTCGGATCTTCGACCCAACAAGCCAGCATACATAAAACCTAGTAATATATACAAGAAGTTAATTAAAAATAAAATAAAATACTTAAACTAATTAATTAAAGATAAAGATGATAGTAACAATTAAGTGATACCTTCTCTACACAGCCAATGGTTATATATCGACTATTCTCATCTTCATAATGAATGTGCTTCATTGTTACTTTTAGAGCATTTTCTCTTATAAGCTTATTTAAGGGCCAACGCGTAAGAAATGACTCAACAAATATATATAAAGAATCCCATATTAGATCTTGTATCAATGGATGAGAGTAGTAAAGATCCTCCTGTAATAATATAAATCATATATGTCTTTTCAGTTACAGTCATAAAAGAAATCAACTAATCAATAAGATGATATGCAGTAACAAAGGTTTAGATCATATTACCTTTGCACACAAGTGGCGAGCTTTCTTCCAATTAACTTCATGGTAAGGTTGAGTAAAGAGCTCTTCTCTCAACTCAAGAATGAGTGGTGTGATTGGGCCAAAAAACCTTTTTCCATACAAGTATGACATGGGCATGTAAACCAATCGGCAGTAGCACCACATTTTGGCTGGATGAATCAAGAGATAAGAGTGTTAGATCAGATTCATAAAAATATTCATTCATGTAGTACAATCAATGTTCGTTGTTAATTTGACATATTATAAGCCAATAATGGAATCAATTATTGCACGTCTATACAACATCCAAAGGTATACAATTCACTACAATAGCGACTACATTGACTGCATCATCTCTGCATGAATCTTATTCCATAAGCTAAGGATGACTTGCTATTCACTCCAGAAGAATCTGTGACAAGCAGTGTGTTTTATAGACAAATTAAAACAGAAACCATTCGGTTTAGAGAAAAATAGTGCAGTTAGTTCAACCTGGATGCATTGGTAGAAATGAAGGAAGGATCCAAAACTCAGGGGGCATTGGGTTGCTTCCTTCCCAGTCAAATACGCCAAGTATCTGGATATGTTTACATAAATTAACAGTAACATAGTGGGCCAAGAATGAACAAGAAAGAATTAAATTGAATATTTGACGACTTAGCAATTGTCAGCATACTGAAAGCCATGTCTTTCCCCAAGAGGGTATATGAGTGACACCACCATGATCAAGAATCCAGCTTCGAGCTCTAGCACAAGCATTGTTTAGACCAACTTCAGCTTCAGGTCCTTCTCCAAGGAGGCGCATACAAACGTAATTCAGTGCAGTGCAGAACATGGTGCTATGTCCCTCTATGTGTAGGCCCCATCCTCCATCTTCGTTCTTCAATATTACACATATATAATCATAAGTTAATAGAATAACAACTATATAGCAAGAAGGACCAAGAAACAAATATTTACCTGATGATAGCATATGTATCGGAGGATTTCTTTTTGGTATTCTGCTGGTAATACTGTATCAAGATGCCCTGTAATGTACAGACAGAAGACCTGCAGTTTTTTTTTTTTTTTTTAACAAGTAAAATAAAAAATTTTAAAAACGAAAAGATATTTCTTTTGAGGAGTCGTGTCCTTTAATTATCATTTATATGAAAAGTTATATAGGTAGATATTATACTTTTTAAAGTACACAACACAAAAAGTCACCAAGATTGATTATATAAGTCAAAAGACATAAAAGCAGTGATAATACCTTTATGGAAGGTTACTGGTAAAAGATTGTGTTGACTTCTGAAAATTAGACACAATTACAAGTTGTAACTTTTTATGGAATAGCCATTAATTAGTAAGAAGTTGGGTTGGTGGTAATGCCTAATCACTTGAAAGGTTATATTTATTGTAGAGGTTGTTTCTTTAATGGAGGGATTATATACATTGAAGAATTATATCTCTTCGTGAAACAACACAACTTGTCTCTTCATAAAAGAGTTATATCCATCCATGAAGCATCCTTTCATGTCTATAAATAAACAATTCCCACCAATATTCAAGTAAGTGGTTTTAGAAGATTTTTAATAGGTTACAAGTGTTTAAAAATTCACGTACCTTTATTTTGAGTGTACACAAGATAAACAAGTAAACTATCACATTGTAAAAGTCATTGTTATCTTGGTTTGAGTTTTGGGAGCGCAAATTATACTCAAGGGTCTTTATTGTATCTTAAAAGAAATTTAACATCAAATCCAAGTTGCATGCATCCAAAGGTTACTATTGGTGAGGGTGAATCAAACCTAAAGGAAAATGTTGCTGACGCCTTCAAGACTTGTACACAACCTTCTCTCTTCTCTTTAATTCATAACTTCAAAAAGTTATTTCCACCGACATTGTTTATGCATTTGTTCCAACAAAATATGTTAGTTATATACTTGCATATATGTTGGTGTTAACTCTCCTTTGATTCTTTTATTGCACATTGTGCAAATTTTGCAATATTACAACTAGGAGCTTATAGGATAAATAAATTGAACACATTTTTATTCCATGAATGGATATAACAATGTAAAATAGTTTTGAACAATCACCCATTGTTGCATATCTGTGAAGAAAATGTAAAGATCATTTGATTTAATGTTGGTAAAAAATGATAATTGTTCTTTTACTGTGAAAATCATAATTTTATATATGCCTCCTTATCATCATAAGAAAGCAAAAACTATGAATAATAATTTAATTTGCATTCATATAGAGTATTTCTCTATCTATATAATTCAATTAATATTAATTTAAAGTTAACAATTTTTTCTTTTTACTTTTTCTTGCATTTGTTTTAGAGAATAATTAATCATGCATCACTAAGCATATTGGTAAAAAAAAAAACTTTGCTGTTAGTCACCAAATATTAGGCAAAATTTCATGACTCAGATTTTAAGATCACGCACAACATCATCTCATGACTGAATCTAAAAGTGGTAGGCTATAGCTATAAAACTTGTAGCTCACCATGCGTATTATATGCCTCCTTATACAAGCTAATGACATTGTGGTACACAACTATCATAGTAAATAGTTCCCACAACCACATGGGTGGATTTTTTATAACCTAAAACCACTAATAAACAAAATCATATGTCAAGATTGAATAATTTATAACTTAACAGTTTAAATCGTATTTGATTATTTTGTCATGCCCATACTAATAGCTATTGCGAATGAATGGTTAAAGTCATGCAGAGATTTGAATTGTTCATACATTACTCACCACATGATGTGGTCAATAACTTACTATATAGTACATTACAAGTGATGTGCAGACTTTAATTGTTATAGTAACTTACCAATGGTGGAAGGAAAAACAAAGGACCAGCAATTTGAGCTGGCCAGTGTCCATCGCTCGCCTGCAATGCTGCCATGTAAGAAGCGGCTCTTTTCACTGTCCTTCTAACACCCTCCTCCTTAATTTCCTGCCCATCTTCAATTTTGACTTTGGCAATTTCTTGCTTGAACTTCTTTTCTCTTAGGAACTGAACTCATTGGTAAAAAATAAAAAATAAAAAAGGTTTTTTAAACTTAGTTTGGATATCAAAGTTAGAAGTTTTGGAGATATTATTTCAGGTTTAATCGCAGGCCACTTCGAATAAAGTTCAATTCACTAAAATAGCTACCAATATAATCATGGAATATTACTATAAATGGTAAGACAATTAATTGGTAGGAATACTTTTTTTACTCTACTTACTATTTTAGATTGGTTGATTTAAGTGTTGAAGCAAACCTAAGATATTTTAATTGATTTATTTTGTTTTTTGCTCTTTACAGGTCATGCTTGACTCAGCTATATTAGTTCTGCAACAAGAAATCTTTAAACGAGTTTTGAGTACATATACTAAAGTTACCACAAATACTTTTTTTTTTTTTTTTAAGATCTTGACTGTTTATATATATATATATATATATATATATATATATATATATATATATATATATATATATATAAATTTCAGAGTTGCGTTAATTAATGATATTTTCCAAAAAAGGTAAAATAAGAGGAAAAGTAACTTTGTGGAGCCGTGTGAAACACGAAAAAGCTGGAGTAAGAAGGGAAATGAATAAAGCCCAGTGATATTTCTTGTTTGGGTACAGTGCAGCATAAAGAGGCAACAACCAAAGATGATAAATATTTCGTAGCTGGAAAGGTTAAATAATTGGCGGTAGGTGGGTTACCCCAAAAACTGTCCAAATCAACCTTTGGTAAAACAATATGATACAAACAATGTGTTATGAAATAATTATTTTCACGCAGGTTTTTAAGTACACATCCATAAAGGGTGAGAACACACCCCTCAGATAAGAACCATGGTACTCATCTTCTTTAGAATACCTCTGCAGATGTATATTTAAGATTTTAGTTTAAAAAAGTAATAATAAAACTCAAGTTTTAATTGACTCAAGGAATAATATTTGTTAAAATTTTGATTATTCATTTGTACGAATATATAAACGTTGTTAAAAAAAAAAAAAAACTTAAGAAATAAGTAAAGTTGAATGAATTAATATTGACGAGACAGTTGTTTTAATCACTTTAATTTTCTCCCCTAAGAACTTAGAAGAGTAAGAGATTTTCCGACGAAACCAAACATTGAGAGCCAAAACTATGGATTGAAGATGACATTAAATGGATATATAAACCTGAAATCGCCAAAGGAGGTCAGCACATGGCTTTGTGTGAAAACGGTTGTTATAGAAATGTTGACGGGCAGTTTCAACCTGAGATCGCTCCTCCACAGTGCCTGCATCAGCATCAAACTCCCATGTCTGCCTTCCCACAAACTGGTTGGTGCTGAAGATGTATGCCTCATCATCTCCTTCCTCTGCTATCTTCAGCCTCCACATTCTCTCTTCAAAGCTTAACTTGGTAAAATGACTCATCAAACAACATGCGTTATATAAAACCAAAGAAAGCAACCCATCACTTTGTTCCTTCTTCCTAACGTTACATGTCCTTCGTCTTTATCTCCTCTCAAGCAATTAAAGACGATTGGTATTGCCCAAAAAGACAAAGTCAAACGGTTCATACGCTGTTAAAACCACAAAAGCACACATCGACTCCTATACCTTATCTCCAACAATATGCTTCCTCTTTGTCTCCTCTAACGCTCCATTAATGAATATTATGGATATATATATATATATATATATATATATATATATATATATATATATATATATATATATATATATATATATATATATATATATATATATATATATATATATACTTGAATGGCTTTTATTTAAAAAGAAAATAGAATAAGGTATATATAATTAGGTTGCTATAGCTCCAAGGCTAAATACAATATACGTAATTAATTAGTAAATGTCAACAATGAAACTTCAACGGGTACACAAATGTTTATTTGTATGTAATGAAAGTGGGAACAAAGACTCGCCGCAATGAGAATGTTATTATTATGTATTCGAACTTACTTGTTAACTTTCTAGTAGACAAGACGACAGAACAAACGTATGCTCCATGGGTTCAATCTAAGTGTAGCTACATTACATATATAGCTTATGAAGAGAGTCAATGACATCTATCTTTTACTATATAGTACAATACAAATGACGTGCAGATTTTAATCGTTATAGTAATTTAGCAATGGAGGAAAGAAAAACAAGGAACCAGCAATTTGAGCTGGCCAGTGTGCATCGCTTGCCTGCAATGCTGCCATGTGAGAAGCGGCTTTTTTCAATGTCCTTCTAATTCCATCTTCATTAATTTCCTGCCCATCTTCAATTTTGACTTTGGCAATTTCTTGCTTGAACTTCAGTTTTTTAAACCTAGCTTGGATATCAAAGTTAGAAGTTTTGGAAATATTATTTCAAGTTTTATGGCAGTACCACTTCGGATACAGCTCAATCCGCTAAAATAGCTTAAAATGAAGGTAAAATGACCAATATAATCATGGAATATTACTATAAATGGTAAGACAATTAACAAGTACGAATACTTTTTTTACCCTACTTACTATTTTAGGTGAGTTGATTTAAGTGATGAAGTGAGCTTAAGATATCTTAACTAATTTGTATTGCTTTCACTCTTTGCAAGCCATGCTTGACCCATCTTGTTAACTCTAAGAAAATAGAGTTAATTTAGCTCCTTTATATTTAGTTGTGAGTTTTTATGGTAATTTAAGTAGTTTCTTTAGGATTTTTAATTATTTTGTTTAATTGGTTAGTGTGTGGTATGTCGTTGGTTGAAGAAAAGATTAGGCACTAACTGAAATGCTTTAATGACTTTTTGTAGGGTTCAAGCACTCAACAATAGAGCAAAAGGAGAAGAATTCGTCCTTGGAAACTTGGCGCCTAGCACCAAAAGTGCAAAAACGAGCAAGGTTGCTAGAAGGCTAGTGCCTAGCACCAGCATGGCAGAACTCACCCAATTTTTCCAAGGCTAGCGCCTAGTGCCAGTGTCGTGTCAAACCCGACTTTTCACAAATTTTGTGCCTGTTAACTGAATAAAAAAGCTTAGAAACCAAATTTTAGGTATTTTGGAGTGTGAGAAACGACAACAAAGACTCTTAAAGAAGGACTCTACAAGTTTTCTTGAAAACAAGTGAATTCTACCGTAGAGAAGCTTTTTCTTTTCTTCTCTTTCAATCAAAACAATGTTTAATTTCAATTTTTTCATGTTTTCTTTCTTAGCCATGTCTAGCTAAACCTCTCACTAGGGGAAGAATATATAATCTAGGGTTTTTACTTATGGATTGATTATTATTATTATTATATACTCAGTTCTATTTTAATTTTATAAACAATTGATTAAGTACTTAAAACTTTTTGTAAATTAGCTACTTATAAAATGATTAAATGTCTATAATTCATATAGATATGTAGTTTTATAGAACTACTTCTAGCATTCATTGTGGTGAATTAAGCAAAAGCTATCTCATAGATAAATGTGATTCATCATGCCATATACAATTCTTGAACTTAATGCCTAGACTAGACTAAATTATGCCAAAAGATTGAGTAATTATTTTAAGATAGAGGTTAATCTACCAAAAGATTAAGTTTTAACTACATTAGGCAATTGGACAATCATTGAAATTGATTAGAAATGATATATTAAGTAACTCATATTCATAAGTAAAACTCTAGATAAAATCCTAAACCTAAGCTTTAATCTCATTGAATTTTATTTTTATTTAATTATGCATTTAATTCACTTTGATTACTACTCTTGTTGCCTGAGGCCTAAATAGTAATTAAAATAATGAACTTGATACTTGATTCCAATTCTCTAAAGACGATTACTCATGCTTTTCTCTATATTACATGTGCAATCTAATGCACTTGCTACCAATAGTAAAATTACAAACACAACTCTTAGCTCTACAACAAGAAATCTTTCAATAAGTTTCGAGTATGTACTCAATAAAGTTACCACGAGTACTTTTTTCTTCTAGATCCTGTTTATATATATATATATATATATATATATATATATATATATATATATATATATATATATATATATATATATATATGTATATATCTCTTTTATCTCTCTTTCTCTCACTCACCCACATCTGATCTCTATCCTTCCCTTACTCACCCTAAACCCTTCGCCTCTCTCTATCTCTCCTTCCCTCACTTATGCTCTTCTCAGTCTATATCTCTCTTAATCTTGATTGGGTGAATTTGGGAATTTGAGGAAAAAGAGGTTTTTTCGGAGTCTTTTTTTCCACATTCTGAGAGTGAAGGTTTTTAGAGAGACATTGGATTTTTGGGGTTTCTTTTTCTGCTTCAGAAGTTTTCTGGGAAACTATTCTCTTTCACAGAGAAAGCTTCCAAAAAAAACCTAGCCTAATTGGGTTTGCATCCGAGAATAGAAAGCCATTGAAGAAAGTGATACATCAAACAATCAGGCTACAAATAATTTTCGTATGATATGGATATCCGCTTGGAGTTGCTGTGGCTGTGGGTTGCTGGGGTTGAAAAACACAGAAAAAAGAAGAGAAAGTTGGGGTTGAAAAACTGAAATGGGTTGCTGTGGTTCACTTGGAGTTGCTTTAAGAGTTTGGGTTTGGGTTTGGGCTCTAGTTCTGTCACCGACGTCTGTGGTCGTTGATCTTTTCTTTCTAGAGAGAAAGAGGGAGTCTCAATTTCTCTCTTAGCTCACTTACAGCCATAGCTGTTCACTATGGGAGGGCGAAGGGGGAGCACCAGTTGGAATGAAGAAGAAGATCATTTTTCCTTTCTTTTAGAAATATATATATATATTACTCGAGAAAAGGATTGATCATTGGTGAGTGAAGAAATGACACATGGAATATCAGAAATGGCCAAATGAGAGCCATTTATCCAAATCCATCAGAACCAACACCCACTTCCAGAATCCAGAGTTACTTGAATTTATATTTTTGAGTCTAAAACTTTACATAACTGATGAATACTCTTAAGATTTACCAAAAAGAAAAACATCTTCATGAAAGTTATCTTAAAGATGATCTAAGTAGTGTTTGATAATTTCTTTTTTATAATTAAGTTTCATACAATATCATAAAAGGTGATCAAATTAAAATATACAGAAGTAATTATGACCATCTTATATTCTTATGATTTTTGTGTAAAAAAAACAAACATTTTGAAATATAAAACATCTTTAATTGATATATATATATATATATATATATATATATATATATCAATGTATGTGTGTGTGTATATATATATATATATATAGTTATTAACAGTTAACACAATCATAAAGCGTAGTCGGTACATATACCACACACCCCTTTGACACTTTTTTTTATACCATGCAAGTTAGATTTAGAGTATATGAAGTTGAGACATGGCTTTGAGTGTTTGAACTTGTGTTTGTTTTTCTTTCCTAAAATTCTAGACTTTTAATGAATCTCAAAATCTGTTTAATTTGTATTATAAGCGAAGCAATGAGATATGTTTTGCTTAAATTTTTAAACATTTGGCATTGTTGTGAAGGTGATTTGAGGATTGTTAGGTTGTATGCGTGAGAGATGATGGAGCCCCCCCTGCCAAGCCTTATGTAGGCCTTGAGGTCTGGGCCCCGTGGGCCTAGTCCATAACATAAGCCCCCTAGGTCGGAAGGTCAACGAGTCGAGCTTTTGAACTAAAAAAGTTTGTCTTATCATGCTTATTTATGTATAATTATTGATAGTGATTGGAATAAAATAGAAAGTTTCGGTCATGTGAGTCGAGAACAATAAGGAGGGAGGAGAAGGGTTAACATTTGCAGCACTTGGCTTGGTTGTCCTTTCTTTATTTTCATATGCTTGTTCATGAACTTTTATTTTTATTTATGAATTTACTTGTTATTGCTTATTATTTTTATTTAATCTCAATTCCCCAGGATTGAAAGTTTGAAACCCTAGATCAATGTGGTGGTTTGTTAACTCCGGATTGCAATTTATGACTTGGCTGGATGATTTCCATCTGTAAAGGTAGTTTGTAAGAGGCTTCAACTGTGAAGAAGTATGCGTGATGGTCGGACTTTTGTACGATCCACGAATGCCCGATCCTAAAGTTTGACGACTAACTATCTAACTTGGGTCGGGGCTTTAATGGGGTCAGTGCAGGCATTGTAAGAGCGGGTGGTGCGATAACAATATCCACTAACCCCACAAGCTGGCTTCCCGTGATGAATGTGCATATGTGCCGGGTGTGCGCAAACAATTGCGGTTTGTTTGGTGACCCTGCCATGCGAAACCTATGTTCCAAATGCTACTGAGATTCGCAACTCAATAAAAACAAAACGAATTGTTTTCACGAAGTTTGTTCTCAACCAAACCCTTGCCCCTATGCCGTCGATAATCTCAAAACCATCATCATCGCCAGAATTAGTTACAGTTCTTGTCGTCCCATCTGCTATAGCTGACTCACCCCGGAATGTATAATTGGCAAAAAGTGCATTACCGATGCATCCATAACTGCAGTCGAGGAGGCATATGACTTGTAAGCGGCGCATGGATCTGACTAGATTCAAGTGCTGGTGCAGGGTGTTGTGAATGAGTTTCACTTAGCTTCTAAAATGTTGGGTTCCGCCGAAGAAATTGGCCGAATGACAGAGTCATTCACATAGTCCTCTAGACTTAATCAGAACGGGGCTTATGCACTCATGGTCAAACCCTTTCTTGCTCCTTGGTTATGAGATATTTTTATTAGAGTACAAAAGTATATGAAGATAGGCGATCTCCCACTTGGGCTGATCTCGCTGTCAACAGAACATGGGGAAAGGCTCTGAGTTAATGGTATTGACACATAAACTGAATCGGAGATCAAATGTTCAGAGAGAATAATAGTAACAATTTAAACTAAAAGATGAGCCCAACAATATGCTTTAACCTAGCTTGCACTTGTAGTATCTTGTTAAAAAAAACTTATCTCATGGAAATCCGAGCTAATGATGTTTTGATCTCTTGCATACTAATGATCAACACACATGGATAATAAAGTTTCAAAGTGTCCCCGAGGCGGGGTATAGTAGAGCTCGATAGAGCGTATCCCTGAGGCGGGGTGTAGTAAAGCTCGACGGAGCGTATCCCCGAGTGGGGGTTGTAAAGCTCGACGGAGCGTATCCCCGAGGCGGGGTGTCGCTATGCTTGATGGTATTGCCAAGTGTTTTTCTCTGACAATAACTTAGTGCTCAAGTTCGAGTAGTATGCGTCTTTGAGCTGCAAAGTATGTTCCTGGTGCAAAGTAAATTCTTGGTAGGAAATATAATATGTAACAAGTAATATTTTAATTAACAGCTGGTATGTCGACGACAATATTTATATGTTTTTACTGCAGAAAAGAGTTTAGTTGCTTTAAATGATAAAAAATTTCTAACTTGTCAAAGCATAGATTCAAACCTCCGACCTAAAAGCTTATCCTCCATTCTACCAATCGGGCTAAGAAAATCATGATGATATTTAGCTTGTAAATAAAAACTAAAACAACATAAAACAAGCACATTTAAAACGATAAAACCTTCCAAAATGTACCTGTGCAGATTCGAACCAGGACCCAAGCGAGCGTTTGCCCTCTGCTTTACCAGCTAAGCCAAGGCCAGCTTTGTGACATTTAGGGTCGGGAATAAACATTAATACCATATCTAAACAAGCAATTTAGAAAATAAAACCCACCGACTTTTGCACAGACTCGAACTCGGGACCCAAGAAGTGGTCTGCCGCTCGACCAACTGAGCTAATGTTGCCTTGGTGATATTTGTGCCGGACAGAAATATTAAAGAAGTAAATAAACTTTAAAGAAAACATACCGACCAACCACGGATTCGAACCCGGGACCCAGTCAAGTGATGACCACCGCTCAACCAACCGAGCTAAGGTCAGCTGGGTGATATTTCGGTCGGACAGAAATATTAAATAGACATATAAAAATAAAGAAAAAATACCGACCAACCACGGATTCGAACCCGGGACCCGATCAAGTGATGACCGCCGCTCAACCAACCGTTATTTGGGTCGGGAAAAGATATTAAAGCGAATAAAAATGCCGACCTGAGTGAGGTTCGAACCCCCGACCTAAAGATGGCGCTCCGCTCAACCAGTTGAGCTAAGGTCGGACTTGGTGATATTTGGATCATGAAATGATATTAAAGCAAAAATAAATACTATAATAAAAATGCCGACCTAAGTGAGGTTCGAATCCCCGACCTAATCCAAATGACGACAGTTGCTCAACCAATCGAGCTAAGGTCTACTCTTGGTGCTATTTGGATCAGGAATAAATATTAAAGCAGAAATAAATCAAATATTAATAATGGAGAAAATCAATTTAATAAAAATTCCGGCCCGAGCGAGGTTCGAACCCCCGACCAAAGGGATTCTGGAACTCCGCACGACCAACTGGGCTCGGGCTAGTTTTGATGAAACTTAGAGGGGGAATTAATATTAAAGTAGACAGAATCAATTTAACAAAAATTCCGGGACGAGCAAGGTTCGAACCCCCTACCAAAGGGATTCTGGAACTCCGCACGACCAATTGGGCTCGGGCCGGTTTTGATGAAACTTAGACGGGGATTTAATATTAAAACAGACAGAAAACGATTTAATAAAAATTTCGGCCCGAGCAAGGTTCGAACCCCTCGACCAAAGGGATTCTGGAACTCCGCGTGACCAACTGGGCTCCAGCCGGTTTTGATGGTAATTAGTGGAAAAAGATAATACTTAAAACAAAATTAAATATGTACTTTAATAAAACCCACCATTAGAGGTACAGGACTTGCAAAATGCGTATTAGTGGCGAAGACAAATTTGGTCCTGGGTGAGAGGTTTCTTGAGATTTTTCCTTCCCTTTGTCCGCATGGTCTGATTCAGATTCACCAGCGCTCACAACTTGCATTTTCTCTGCATCAGGTAAGTTTCCAGCCAAAGATTTTGAAGATGCAGTCTTTAGAACAACTAAGAACACAAAAGGAGGCGTAGTATTGGAAGCATCTACATGATAAATTGATAGAGAACACGAAGAACTAGAAAATGGTAGCAAAGAAAATGGTGAGGAGCTAGCCAGAGGAGGTGGGGGCTACCGTCCACGCTCATCACACCAATGTTGTGAAGGTGATTTGAGGATTGTTAGGTTGTATGCGTGAGAGATGATGAAGCTCCCCCTGCCAAGCTTTATGTAGGCCTTGAGGTCTGGGCCCCGTGGGCCTGGTCCATAACAAGCATGAAAATTAACTTAACGAATTTAAGATTTTTTAAATTTAAAATTTAAGCTAAACAGATGTCATTGCTTCTTAATGATTTTATGTTGATTTGAAACTCTATTATCTGATTTTGAAACTCAAATGTAACAGAGAAACAAAAAGAAGAAGAAAACAACAAAATATAGCTCCTTCCCTCCCTTTCATTAATTGATCGAAAGAAATAGGGGAAAAAAAAAATGGAGTGTGTGTGACACGAGGATTGTGTTGTTTTAAATTTTTTAAAGGGTATAATGGATATTTCCTTAATTCCATATGTGTATAAAGAAATGACCAAAATATTACGTAGTCACTCTCTAATAGTGACGTCATACTCGTTAGTAAAGCAACCTGCAAATATATTTATTAATATATAACAAATTTACAAAAATTTAACTGCTTTTTCAAAAGTAAATTTAGTTATTTTTTCAGAATATTTAAAAGGTTTCCTATTTATTTATTTTTAACCAAAAAAAAAACTATCTTTATCTAAGGGGGGATTCTCAAATGTGATTAAGAAAATATATATATATACACAAAAATCTGGATGATGTTTCCAATACTCTATGAGGCATATTATTTTTATATCTCTTCATACATATTTAGTTTTTCTAACTTTTTTTTATAATTTTTTTATTATTTTATTTATAATTTTACTCTCGTAAAAAATTATAAAATATAAGTGTAAAAAAAATGTACAAAAAAAAAAAATCTATAATATCCCTTACTTTATTTCCCAGATCCAAGAATTCAGCAACCTGTCACTCTCCGAGTCATTGGGTAACTGTTGATGATAGAAGTCTAATTCACTGCAGAGGCCTTGAAACAATTACCCTTCATTTTATTTTCTTACCCCATTATTTTGGTTTCTTTGTTTATCTTAAATTCATCTTCTAATTATTCAATTTTATTAAAGTGCTGAATAAAAAAAGCCTTAAAGACTGATAAAGGAAGTGCAATATATATATATATATATATATATATATATATATATATATATATATATATAAATGACTTAACAGTGGTTGCTATTTTTTATAATAATTAAGTTTAATAAAATATAATAAAAGGAGATAAAATTAAAATATATACGTAATTGTGACCATTTTATATTGTTATGACTTTTGTGTGACAAAACATTTTGAAATATAAAACATGTTTAACTTGTTAGAGTACTTGCCAAAGAGTGGAAAGGTGCCGCTGCATCGCATCACCTGCACAAAAAGGAAAAATGTAAGTCGCGGTTTCTGTAAATGTTGATCGATTTTTATTTTTATATATTTTGAACATTGATTAATTCATATGAATAAAAGTATGGGAATATGCTTTAAATATAACAATCTTGCTGATCTCACTTCCATATAAAAGGATATGGCACACCAACTGTTCGGAGAAATGCCCGATTGAGGAGTAAGTCAGCTTCTCTTTCCCTCTATGGCTTTCAGTTCATTACACAGCATCCCTTCCTTCTCATTCCTTGGTTTTTTAATCTTTGTAGCACATCGTCATCTGGAGGCAAGGAGCTATCAATCAAGGAAGCAACAGTGCTTGATCTGCAACTTGCTTTCAAGAGTAACAAACTAACCTCTAGGCAACTGGTTGAGTTCTATCTCAAAGAAATTGAGAGGCTAAACCCAATTCTTCAGGGTGTGATAGAGGTCAACCCAGATGCACTAGCCCAAGCTGATAGAGCTGACCAAGAGCGCCAGGCTACGGCATCTAACTCTTTATCCAAGTTGCATGGAATACCCATTCTGCTCAAGGATAACATCGCAACTGAGGATAAACTCAATACCACGGCAGGTTCATTTGCGCTGCTGGGCTCTGTGGTGCCTAGAGATGCAGGGGTTGTTCGAAGGTTAAGGGAATCTGGAGCTATCATATTGGGAAAGGCCAGCTTAAGTGAGTGGGCTAACTTTAGGTCCAATAATGCACCCTCAGGTTGGAACGCCAGAGTTGGACAAGGAAAGGTGAATTTCTTGTTTATACTTTGCAATGTGGTCTTCAATGTTGCGTGGAATTTCCTTTTCCGGGTTTCTCTCTTCTTACATGTGTAATATAAGGAAGAAATATATATAAAAGGAAATAGCTGTCAGCTATAAGATTATTTTGATTTCCCAATATCTAAGCATGTATCTGATTGGTATTTATCTATAATTTTGAGCTTCAAGGATATTAGGTGAACTGCTTTGGACTTTCTATCAAAGACGCTACACTAAATTAATCTCAGGAAAGAAATTTTCACATAATCTAGATGACTACTTTGCTCACTGAAGTATGAACAAGTTTGAGCTTTAAGGATACCAAATGAACTGCATGCTGTCTAAAACTCTCTAGGAAATTGAAGCCTAGCAAGGAAATTCTACATAATCTAGAAGTGTGAGCTCAGAGGTTATGTATTCTCTGCTTGTATCTTGCTATCTGAAAAATACCCTTGTACCTTTTCTTACTAAAGAAAAGAAACAAACTACAATCACTAGCCTCTTTAAATATAGATCAAAGAAGAGTGGACAAGAGAAAGACCAAGGGGTGGAGGGATGAAAAGGCAAAATGTTCTTTTTATAGACACTAGGTTATGTTGATTCTAAAACTTACCAGTGTACTTACTCCACGTTATTTCTGTGCAGAATCCATACACTCTAGGTGATCCTTCTGGATCTAGTAGTGGATCAGCAATATCAGCAGCAGCAAATTTGGCAGCAGTAACACTGGGCACAGAGACTGATGGCTCCATTTTAAGTCCTTCAGGAAGTAATTCTGTTGTGGGAATCAAGCCAACCGTTGGTCTCACCAGTAGAGCAGGGGTAGTTCCAATCTCCCTCAGACAAGACTCGGTCGGGTAAGTTAATTTTCCCTTCAAACAATTGGAAAATATCATGCACCTTTTGCTAGTGGACCTAAATTTCCGATGCTTTTACAATTGAAATGTGTATCATTGTGGAATGGCACAGACCAATTTGCAGGACTGTATCAGATGCTGCCTTTGTCCTTGAAGCTATTGTTGGCATTGATGCTAGAGATAAGGCAACAATTGAGGCATCACAGTATATCCCAAAAGGAGGCTATGCCCAATTTCTTAAAATTAATGGGCTAAGAGGAAAAAGATTAGGGATATTTGCAGATGCCACACCATTTTTCCTTAGCAACGACACTTTCAAAAGGGAAACTTTTGTGAAGCACCTAAAGACCTTGCGGTAATAAAAATCATTATCTAAATGTGTATTCCAGCAGTTATTTAGTTCAAGTGAATTGATACAGAATGTTGAATCTACTTCCCCTAAATTCAGGGAAAAGGGTGCAGTTCTGGTTGACAATTTGGAACTAGATGTCAAATACGACACTGGTCTTAGTGAAGACATTGCACTGGCAGCTGAATTCAAACTAGCCTTGAATGCTTACCTCGAAGACTTAGTTGTTTCCAAAGTGCGATCCTTGGCAGATGTGATAGCTTTCAACAAGAAGAACCCCAAATTGGTAAATATACCTTCTTGTGATATGTTTGGTCATGATTAAGAGCTTATTAGGATTGGTTTTTTTTATTTTCAAAAAAGAAAAAAGTAATTTCAAGGTACAGAAACCAAAAGCAATTTCTTTGACTTCTAAAAGTACTTTTTTTTCATAAACAGTGACTAGCTTTTGCTTTTGCATTTTTTTTTCTAGAAACATCTCATCATATACTTATGAAAAAAAAGTAAGTTTTTACCTTTTAGAAGTGTCTTTACTCTTTTTTTTTTTTATTCTCTAAAGTCAATCCAAACTCACAAGGTTGTATAGAAGTGTTTTTTTTTTTTTCTATTAAAAGTGCTTCTGGCAACTTAAAAAAGTCAATATAGACAGGCTCTAATATATGTATAATACCAACTCACAATATTGCGATTTTGCAGGAGAGACTGGACCTTGGCCAAGAATTATTTTTGCAAGCTGAAGAGACAAATGGAATTGGAGAAAAAGAGAAAGCAGCACTACAGACTTTGGAAACATTGTCCACTGGTTTTGAAAAAATAATGAAAGAGAATAAACTAGATGCTGTAGTTCTGCCTACTAACACTTTTGCTCATGTACTTGCAATTGGGGGTTACCCAGGAGTAATTGTGCCTGCAGGGTATGGCCTGAATGGACCATTTGGGATTTTGTTTGGCGGATTGAAAGGTTATGAGCCAAAACTGATCGAAATCGCTTATTCCTTTGAGCAAGCAACAAAGATTAGGAAGCCTCCTCCACTCTAAATATAAAAAGTGGCTAAGAGACATGATTGTGATAAATAAATGAGTATTAATAAGTTACTTTTTTATGACTATGGTGATTATGGGAATTTCGTGTTCTGGTTGCTTTGAGTTGTAAGGCCACTATATTGGAGATTATAATATTTGATGGGCATTGAACACTGAGAGATTATAGATATGAGCAGTTCTGTTTCTTTCTTCTTTCAACATATCCGCTTTGTTGATATAAAATATGACAATTCTTGGACTTTTGTATTGAAAATTTGTTTAGGTTTATATATTCTATGAATTAGTTTAGAGCTATTATAAAAATTATTATAAATTATTTATGAATAAAATTTTCACGTTAATATAAAAATTTAAATTAACGTCTTTTGGAGATATAGATTTCATCTTTACCAATACCACTAGACTAACGGATCATTGGCAAATCAATTGGGGACCAACTTTTGTTAGTTTATATATATATATATATATATATATATGGTTTAAATATATTGCATTATAAGTTTCTATAGTTTGATACACAACTAAAAAAGTTTGAAATTATCCAAAAGAGGGAAAAAAAAAAAAAACTTTAGGAATCTAATTAAAAATTATCTCATCACTCTTAATTATAATTCTGTTAACTCGGTGTTAAGATGACATATGACATGTCTAAAATGCTGATGTAGCATATATGAAGTAGCAAAATTTGCTTATTTTGATGCCAATCAACCTTTTTTTTGTCAAAATTTAATAAAAAATTAAAAACTGCTAGTGGTATCTAATTTTTTTATTAGAATTTTATGGATCAAACGAACATTTTTAGTAAGATATGTTTAATTTTAAAAAAAAATAAATAAATAAGATGCGATTTTTTTTAATCAGAAATAAAATATGATTATTGAATATAAAAGAAAATGAGATACGATTATTGTTTAATATTTATTTATATATATAATACTAAAAAAACACTTTAATATTTTTCATAATTCGTCGTACATCTAATTTAAAATCAAAGTGCATGAGAAATGACCAAATGACCCCTTTTATCCAAATCCATCAGAACCAACACCCACTTCCAGAGTTACTTGAATCCAAATGCTTACACTAAGATACTGAACAATCATCCGCCATATGTAAAAACAATGCCAATGTTAACTGCAACACTCGCTTCATTCTCTGGCGTCTCCTTCCTCTCCCAACTCTCTACTCCCGATTCCTCCATTCCTTCTTCAATCTCCTTTCCCATCAAAGTACACCAACTCAGTTTCTCAAACTATGCCCACAAATTGTCTGTGAAAATGCCTTGGTATCACGCTTCTAAAGTCTTCGTCTCTGGCAATACCCATATAGAAAATCCAGAGAGTGGAACCATTCAAGACCCATCTGCGTCACAGGATGCTTCTCGTCACGCTCGGGTGTGTTATCATTTTATTTTATTTCTATTTTTTTTTTTTTTGCCTTTTTGTGTTTATTAAATTCTGGTTTAATTCGTGCTCACAAAAAAGTACTCAATTTTGAATATATTTTGCTTATGCAGGGATAAGAACTTGAATAAATGCAATGCTAAAATACGGCACAATTTGGTCTTTTAGTAAGGCTAAGAAAATTGTTTCTGTTTCTCTCAAGTACTACGGGGCACTAGTAACTAAGAGAAGGATTTCTGTTTCTTTATTGTATATGAGAAACAGATATTTGGTGAGTGGTGGGATATCCAATGCACTATACACGACTTGCTTATTTTTGAAACAGAAAACACTAGGACTTTTGTTTGACTTATGTGAGCCATTGATGGTAGCAAAGAGGGACAAAGGAGAAGTAAAGAGTTAACTCTGATAATAGATGAATTGTTAATACGACCAGCAAGTTATTTGAATATATGACAATGCTGCTATATTTCATCTTTGAATGCTTAATGCTTAAGTTGTAACTTGTGGGAAGTTAAGTCTAACCTCTACTTGTTCCTTGTATTAGATTTATTGTAGGTATAATTTTAGTGTTCTAGTACACATGTTAATGTTAACTTCCCTCTTGTATGTTCTGATACTTAATTTCTGCAAGGAAGTATAAATCTGAATATTGGAAGGCTGCTAAAGCATATCAAGATAGTGGATCCATCTACGACGGTTTGGTTGAAGGCTTTAATAGTGGAGGCTTGCTGGTTCAGTTTCATTCCTTTGTGGGGTTCCTCCCATTTCCACAAATGAGCCCTTCACATTCATATAAAGGTATATTAGGTTATTTTTATTGTTCCTCCTCACGCACCCGACGACTATAAAAGGTTGGGTTAAAGTACACCAAAGGATTTGTTCAGCTTGTTTTCCCCCTCTTAATTGTAGCTTTACTTTTGGAAGTATGATACTAAAAGTCCCCTCTATGTACATTAAACAACTAATTACTGTTGATCACGATTGAAAATTTTGAAAGTAAAAAAAAAAAAAAGAACTCAGGATAGTTTCATTAGATACAAATTTGAAACCAAAGGTGTTGTATGATAATCTTGAGAAGTTGTTAGAGATATCCTATTTGCCTTTTTGGCTTCATATTTTCTGGAATGCTTTTATAAATTATTCATTGCACATATCCTGCAGTCAATTCCTTCACTGACATGTCTTTCATGTATTCTTTGGTGCCTAAAATCGTATTATAGATGAAAAGCTAGAATTGCTTTTGTTTCAACAATCAGTTCACATATCAATATGTTAAGTATGCTGCTCAGTGATCCATGTGGAACATGCTTGTTTCTGATTGTCATAATAGCAGTTAGACTTCTGGTTTTTAACCTATTTACTTCTAATTCTTCCGTGTAGAACCTCTCAAAACTATCCAAGACATTGCAAAAGGTTTAGTTGGCTCCCGCATATCTGTGAAGGTAATTAGAAGCCATTCTTGCATTACTACTGAAATCTGGGTGGCATTAGAGTCTAAATGGACTTGCAATTCAGAAGACACAACAAAAATCATGATTATTTCTCATTTAGGATTCTGTGCATCTAGCACCATATTGAAGTTTCAAACTATTAGCCTGAACCTTCGGTCCAACAAAGTCATCAATCCCTTTATCCGGTGCTCCCAGTAAAAAAAGTTGCAATATGTGTACTTTTAACCATACTTCTATGCCTCTACGTCTCAGCTTCTGGATGTCATGATCAGCTCACCAAACTTTATGCTTAATTGTCTTAAAAAGTTGAGCCCAGAAACTGCAAGTTTTGAAATCGTTGGTGTCAGCATACAGGAATAATTCATTGTTTATGTGCTGTATAAGATGATGGCTAATGAAATTTCAAATTCCTGAAACAGTGAAGAATGTTTGGAATTCCTAGATGCTCTTGTTGAGAAGGAGTGGGTTACAGATAAATGTGTGTTAGAAAAATTAGAGATGGAATCAATGCCTTTGTTGATTTATTGCCCTTTCTCCACCTCTATCCTTTTGTTTGATTTCCTTTAACTTTCCAATCAGGTAGGGTGAATTTTGTAATTTGTTCCCTAAATATTTTTTAATGCATATACTTCCCTGTCTTGACCATGTTTGCCCTGTTAATTACGAGGTTAATGTTTCATAGAACCAGAACAACATCATTGACCCTCAATGTTGAAGTTATTATATTGACCCAATAGAATATTTTACCTACGTAATAAACTAAATCTTGCATTAGCCCATGGAAAGCCTTAAAACATCTTTAAAATAGAAATTCTTACCTATTCCTGGTGTCATAGCAACCCTTTGACTCAAGCCAATTTAAACTTCTAAATAACCAATTCTTAATCCTTGTGTCACTTATGGTTGGAGTTATCTCCTGTTTCCTGAATTAGTTTGTCATCATAGTCTGTTGCTTTATTCTGTACTATGTAGTATGTAGAATCTTTCCACCTTCAGTGCTGGCTTATAATTTGAGTCTCCTGTTTTTAATTTAGAAGTAATTTCAGTTGCTTATACTTTTAGGTGATTCAAGTAGATGAGGATAGAAGGACATTGATCTTCTCGGAAAGGGCAGCTGCCTGGTCAAAATTTTCTGAACAGGTTAAGGTTGGGGATGTTTTTGATGCAAGGGTTGGTGTGGTCGAGGACTATGGTGCCTTTGTTCATTTGTGCTTCCCTGACGGTATCTATTATGTGTAGTTATACTTCACATGTTTCTAGTTTCTCATTCTTATTATCTTTAAGGAGTTACGAGTGACATTACAGAATGATGCAGGTCTTCATCATCTCACTGGACTAGTACACATCTCGGAAATTTCATGGGATCTAGTTCAGGATGTAAGAGACATCTTGAAAGAAGGGGACCAAATTAAGGTCAAAGTTATAAATGTTGATAGGTGAGCTTCCTTATTATCCATTTTAAAGAATTATAAATGAATCAATTTTCCAAATTTGTTAAATAACAAGGTTTTTGGTCGAATTAACTAGGCCAGTGAATCACTATCGAGAGATTTTTATTTTAGTTTGCTAACCTTTTCTATTTAGCTTCATTTTCTCCTGTCTGTGTTTATGAAAACTGCTTTTGGTGAGTAACTCCTTTTCTCCACCTGCATTCTTACAGACAAAAACGTAGGATTAAACTATCTATTAAACAGTTAGAGGAAGATCCACTTCTAGAAACACTAGACAAAGTGATACCTGAGGTTTGTAATGAAAAGTGTTACTTTTCCATCCTTTTCATTGAAAATATATTTACTCGGATCCAAAATGGAAGAAAACAACAACCGGAGGAAATTTCTGTTACTAATAAATTTCATATTTTAGGATGGTTCTGCTGATCCTGATTCTTTAAACACTACTAATAGCAGCGGTATCAAGCCTCTTCCAGGCCTTGATACAATACTTGAAGAACTAGTTGAGGAAGATGGGTATGTTGATCTTCTAGTTTATATTTTCTCCTTATTTCTCTGGATCTATGAAATCTTGAATGATAGTTGATGAAAAACTGCTGCACATAACCTTTTTTATGGGATCTACACTCAAGTCTCAAATGTGTAGATGCACACTTTTTATGACTGCATGCCTTGAAATGACAATGTGCATAACTGTGTAACAGCAACACACAGAAATCATTTTAGGGCCTCCTTTTGGAAGTGTCCAGCATACAATTGCTTGGGTTGTCTGGGTCCTCCTTGGCTCAAAAGAGGACTCAGTTATTCAGTTGATGGTGCAGTAACCCAGATATAAATGAAATTTTCTATATTCTCTTTTAGTAACTGAATAAAAATAACTAAAATCAATGAGGCAGCAATGATGTACTTGCATCAACTCCTTAAATTCACAAGAGGAAGAGCGAAAAAGACAACCTTGATGTTATGCTAATGGTGCACTGGTTGACTATGTTCTTTTGAAGACTCGAGTTATCTATTGTGTTTTAAAATTTAAATATCAGAAAAAATAAAACTCAAAATTAGGAAGTCTTTCGGATATCCTTAATTAATGATAATAACCACATGTAAATCCCCATATTAATCTGCCTGGCAACCTAGCTTAGGAGTTAGGACCAATAATATATTTGTGGGACAATTAGAACTTTACTTTCTCTCCCATTTCACAACACATGCAGCATGCACATCACATATCACACTATGAACCATTAGTTTTGGTTATATCTGTTTCCTTATCACCTTCTTATATCAGAGTAGAAACTCCTTGCATCATGGTAACTTGGTTTTATGGTACTCTATCACAGCATAGATGATGCAAGAATCAGCCGTCAAGGGTTTGAAAAACGAGTGGTTTCACAAGATTTGCAGCTTTGGCTTTCTAATGTGAGTTTCTGAGTGACCAACCAAATGATTTCACATGTTTATTGTAATGCCTGCTTTCTCATAGCTTCTGCATCTTGTATCAACACAGGCTCCACCCACTAATAGAAGGTTTACTCTACTCGCTCGCGCTGGAAGACAGGTAAATTTGCTTGAAGCCTTTGAACCCCTTTCACCACCCTCCCTTGGCCCTTCCCCAAAGGCAGTAATCAGTCAATTTGCTTTGATGGAAATGTTTTGTATAGAAAACATTTTGGCCAAAGTCAATTTCTAATTTTGCTGAGGTGATATACCAGGTGCAAGAAATACATTTGATTACATCGCTTGATCAGGAAGGTATCAAAAGGGCATTACAACGAGTATTGGAACGTGTTCCGTGATTGAATGAGAGCCATTTTGTCATTGTGCTGATATTGACCTTGATTTCTGTACAGTCATCACACATCCAAAGTTAAAAATATCCACGTTATACAAAAAGCACAAATATCAAGCAATCATGATTTATAGGATTGCACTCAAAAAACAGAACGAGTCACAATTATTGTCACATTAGCCATAACTTATATAAGATGTTAGTTGTCACATTGAAGAAAACCTTTGATTTTGTAGCTATAATGTTTGCCGGGAGTGCTCCAAATTGCTGGCATTTTGGGAGTTCACAAACAATTAAAAAGTGGAAATTGCATGAGAAAGATCTGCCACCGAGATTTCTTTATTGTAATACCATCAGAATTTTATTTTGGTTCTTTGCAATATTCGACATCCATATAGTTTTACTTAGTGAGAGAAAATTTGGGGTGTTACTAAAGTAACTCCGTCATGAGGAGTGTTTGGTTTGTTGCCATGTTTAGCACTTTTTTACTTAAATAAAATTGATAAGATGTGAGATAAACATCGCTTTCAGTATTTTTTATAATTTTAAGAATTAATTAATATTTTAAATAAGAATAAAATTATTTATAGATGTTATAAATTTTTTATTTCTCTCTTTTTATAAAATTTATGCTCTCAAACAAGAAAAATATAATCTTCCCAAACTCTTTCCTTTCTCTCTTATCTCCCTTTTAATTCTCTCCCCTTTCCCTTCCAAACTCGCAAGCATAACCTTAGTGTTTGGTTCAAAGGAAGGGAAGGCAGAAAAGGGATTTCAACAGGAGAAGTTCTCTTGATTTAACACCAAAGGAAGGGAAGGAAGGAAAGGGATTTCAACAGGAGGAGGTCTCTTGATTTAATCTATAAGTGAAGAAAAGGTAATGAATAAATTTACTATTATAATCTTATAAGTGATAAAAATAAATAAATATATATATATATATATATAAAAGGACATTTTTGTTAAAAACTTATAATTGTTTCTCTCCTCTCTAAAACCCTCCAATTTTGGGGTAAAAAATGAAGAAAAAGGGAGAAAAAAAACTAATAAAAATCCCTCCCCTCCAAATCCCTCCAACCAAACACTACGATAAACCACACCAATGGACAAAGACAAATGTGGATGGATCATGGATCAACGTGGCAAGATAACACTAGTTCCTTCAGAAAGAAATATTTCCTTCATTAGATGCACCATTTTGAGGAAAACCAGAAGCAGATAAATTTTCGATAATTTTTCTGTCAACAAAAATCTGAGACAATAACCAAACATGGTTTGCTACATACATTTCAAACTAAATTAGAATTTACTCATATATCAGTTCATTAACCCATGGCAGTTTCTCTACACTTTCTTCCGTGTAAGCAAAATCTTTGAATATAATAACAACATTCCAAAGTTGAAACAAGCACCTTGAGTAGTAACACAATGTCAAAAACTGAATCAAAATGGCTTGTATAGTATGGGAACTTCAGTCGAACATATGAGGAAGCGGTCTAACGGCCATAAATGCATCCACCATCTGTTAATTATAGAAAATATGCGGTAAGCTTTCATTTTGTAGTGACATTCAAGGTATAAGCTCCAAATGAGCAAAAGGAATGCAACCTAGAGCAGAACATGCCTCAAATACTACTCATAACATGAGAACAAAAATTGTTACCACCAAGTAAGAAGTGTCAACACAGAATTCAAAGAGCCGGAACAGGTCATGAAATTATCATGCTAAGCATCATTAGAATACAGAACTATGTAAAGATGGAAAACAGACTTCACATGCTGTATACAATGAATTGATCCAGCGGAAAGAACAAACAAGTGTATAGATTTTAAGATACCCTGTAAGAGTCTCATCATCTTTTCAGTTTTGTTTACTAGTTTTCAAGCACAGGGGAGGATTAGTAATTATTGAGAATGGATTCAGCCCATAAGCTTAAACTATTAGGTAAATTAGTTCTTAACATAGTATCAAAGTCTTTTTGACTACACGGTCATAATTCTATCCCCGCAGACTCCATTATAATTTCAGCACAAAATGGGTGAAAGTGTGCTCCACCTTTTAAACCAACCTTTTAAACCAAAAGGGCTTTCGTATTGAGGCTTAGTAATTTGTCTCTGCATCATCTGAAAAGCTACAGAGGGTAGTCCGGTAGAAAATTATGACAATTTACAAAATCTGCTAGAGGCAACACTATCTCAACTTAGGTCTCATCTTCTCAGCTTCATTTATGGTTTATCTTTTTTCCTTTCATTTCAGCCATTAAAGGATTCCAAAGAATCAACTATGGTCCTCACTAGACGAAATGGTTGCGAGGCAAAACTAAACATAAATTAATATTAAAGGGAAAAGAATCGGGACATATGTCATTCTTTTACAAAACCATATAGTCACACTGCACTAAAACTGGAGAAGATGGAACACCAACAATATCTGTGTCTCAGAATAAACCATAAAGGCAACAAATATTTGTCCTATACAAAGTCTCCGTTTCACTTCATGAAAAATCATTAAGGTATAAAGCCATTGTAGCACGTTTCTTGTGACGTAAAGAACAATTGGGCATGAAGTCAGGTATATGTTACCCTAACAATCAAAAGTTGATGTAATCATGGATATTTCAATTAAACAATGCATTATTGCAGCAGCATACCTCATCTGTAACAGCAGCTCTAGCTGCACGGTGTCTCTCAACCAATTCAGTCAATACTTCAATCAGACGTTGCTTCACCTCACCAGTCAGCATGCGTCCTGCTCCATACTCCTACAAGAGGAAAATACAGGGTCAGAGAATAAGCCAAAGAGGCTTTTCATGCAGAGTATAAAAATTCTTGAATAAAGTGAAGCCTCACCTTTCTGATGTGTTCAAGTTCAGCATCATCCTCTAGGAAAAATGATAGGTATTTGAATGGAATATCCACCTGAATAGCATCGCCAAAAATCAAGGTTCTTCAATTATCATGTAATTAACTTATTCAGAAGATATGTCTCCTGAGATAGTGGTTGTTTACAAATTTCAAAGACATAGTTTGGAAGTGGAGGTGCTCAGTTGAAATCTATCTTGCCTAGTTACGTGATACGACACGGGTACGGTATGATGATCGGATACAGCAAAAATGCAAAAATCTAAGATACGGTACAGCTAGGATACATCAATATAAATTTATCATAGAAACATATATGTAACAAGAACGTTCAATATTTATGAAGAAAACATAAATCAATTCTCCTTTAAGATATAATCATATCACTAAATATATAATATTTATAATCACAATATACCAAAAAAAATTAATAAAACTCTAACTTAGGTTAGACTACCCAAAAAAAAAAAAAAAAAATTCTTAATTCTACAGAGCTAAAAGACAAAGGAGCCAGAAAGGCTCCACCTTCTCTCTGGAGCCACCGCTTAAACCATTCGCACAAAACCCCAGATCCCAGAATCTGTTATAAACTTTCTAGGTAGAACTCACCCCTAAAAGCTAGCTTGTAGGGGGAGGGTGCCTATTGGCTTATAAGCCCCCCATTGAGCGCATCCACACTCGATGTGGGACTTGGAGAAACCTCCCCAATGGATCATTACAGAATCTCCCCCGTCGCCCCAACACCCAGTGCCACAATGACCGGACAGAAACTGGTCAAACCAACTCCTTCCAATTCGCATAGGAAGGTATTGGAGCTGAGAAGGCAGAAAGAGTTGTAACGGCATCAACAGCAGCAACATCTGTCCAAGCAGTATCAAGCCTTCAAGAAACCGCATCTCAGCCACCCAATTTTTTTTTAAGAAAAAAAGTTGTGTGGATACGTTTTTAGTATGTATCTAGCCGTGTCCACTGCGTATCAGTGTCGGATACACACGCGTCACTGGTGCAATGGCACAAATGGCGCGTCGGGGCTTCATAGGTTGAAATAAGTAACTATTTCAATTGCATTTTAAAATACATGAAAAGCCTTCTTACAACGTTGGTATAATTGACTTGTTAATGTAGAGGGAAAAAGGACGTAATAGGACACCATATACACCCCAAAATTAATTCAGGTGATTTACTAGAATGTTGAGGTCCTGAGTTTGATCCCCCATTCCCCCCATATTTCAGCTAGAAAACCTCCCTTTCTCTATCTAATGGGAAATAAATATATATGCACACACAGACACACAGTAAAACATTTAGCAAAATAATTGCAGAGCCAAACTGGTAGAATAGAAACCCTTCAGAAGCATGAAAGCACCAAATCCAAGTAGTGCTGCGGATGAGATGCAAGATTAGCAAGACCTTCCATTTTAAACACTTTCATCACATATTAGTAATGAGATGAAATTTATTACCTCAAGATTTGCACCCAACTTCCTATGTTTCTCTATAGAATCTTGCCCACCAGAAAATGCATACTTATTAATCTGCAAAGAGCCATATATATTGAAATTACAGAAAAGATAAACTCAAAACAGACATAGGAAGGATGTATATAGTAGTATATCTATGACTACGTTCAAGATGGGTGAAAAAGAATACACAACTTTCACATCCCAAAAAAAATACATATGACAATTAGTACTAAATCCTTAACGTCAATAAATATATAACAATTCTCAAAATCTAAATAGAAGATTTGGGTAAATTTTGTCATTAACTGCATCAACAAAAATTAGAAGATTGGAAGAGTTCTACATCACCAAAAACACTAAAAGGACTACAGAAGTTTCAGAAAATACACTAAAAGTTGGGAAGTTAACCTTAGTTTTTATATCTTTAGCTGAATCAGTCACATAAATGGCAGAATTCGGATCACTAGCAGACATTTTTCCTGACTCCCCCTGCAAACATTTACATAGTAATGAAGCTATAAAAACAAGAGTATGCAATGATCAATAATAAGCAGAAAAATGAGTTACACATTCCACGAGCTTAATCAGAGTAAATGCTTAAATAAACATACTATATCAATCCATTTAAAGAAAAAGTCGTATGAAGCACCATAAAAATACCTGCAAGGCTGGGAAGAATGATGAATAAATCATGCAAGGTTTGTGACAACCTATCCGAGGAGCAACATCTCGAGTCATCCTAAAATAAGGATCCTGAAAATGTCAAGGATGAAAAGCTTGTCAATACAAAGAAATTTTAAACACTCAGTCACAAATTACCAATAATAAGAAAAGGTATCTGCATAGGCAGAAAGGCACAACTCTTACATGCAACAAGTTGGAAAAGAACCGCTCATCAAAATGAAATAATTAGATTGATATTCAACGCACAAAATCATAAATGGCCAACAGACCTGGTCAATTGCACAAGGAATCAAGCAACGAAGGTTTTCTTTTCCAGAAAATAGGTGAGGAAATGAACTGGGGAATGATGGAACCGCCTGCACTAAACAAATGAAGCACATGGATTACTTGCTTATAAAACATATCCAAATAACTTCCATATATAATCACAATCAAAAGAATATAAAAGCAAGAAAATTCTTCCTCTTCCTTTGAGGAATTGGGACAGGAGTTTGTTTCAAGCAGGTTCCCATCAAAAATTTTAGCTTCCACAACTCTTGTCTAGATAAAGATTATCAATAAAGATCGATTAAGAAACTATTTATCGAGGCAAAAATGTTAAAAATGTAAAAAGTAGCATAAAAGTTTAAAAGTTTTTGACCGTAGATAACACTGTATGCAAAACATTCACAGCATAATCAGAGGAGTACTTATATGCAATTCAGAGATCAGACAGCACCTCAACAACAATACATTTTGTAAAAACCGTAACAGTTTAAAGCAAGCAAAGGACCATACCTGCACTGGTGGAAAACTAACTTTTCCAATATGATCTTCTCCAGTGAAACCAAAAATGCCTACAGCCTGATTATAGGTGACACGCTTTGCAACCTCTACCATGTTCTTGTAGAAAGCACTACAATGTAAAGTTACAGTCTTAGGCAAAATACATAACAAAAATAAGGAAATAGATGAGTAAACAGTACTCATAGCAAGCACTTCTCTGTAATTACAAAAATGAGAACTACATCCTTCAAGTACAGGCAAACCAAATGGAAGTACGAGAAGATTATGGTTTGTATTAAGTAAATTCAAAAGTCTATGGTGGGCCTCTGTAGACACAATGATAATAGTAGAACAACATAGTAGAAAAACACAACAATAATTTTTGAAATCTCATGCCTACACTGAATCTCTAAAGAAAGAATGGAAGAGATCTAAAATCGTCTTGTATTGGTCTGATAATGTTTCTTCTCATCCACAAGTGTCTTCAGCATTTGAGAGAGGACCAAATGATGCAAAATATAATACTCTTATTTGTGATAAACATAAAAGACTATTAGGCTCACTAATATCATTAAAGTATCACACACAAATGCAACAAAATCTCTCCAAGACTTCTAATTCAACCTTTCTTTTCCTTTTTAAGTCAATGTTTGGAGAAGAAGAAATCAGCACCATTATTATGGAGGGTTTTAACAAAAAAATGAAAAATTTGCAAGCTGTGATATTCCATTCTCTGAAAAAAGCGTAGGTTTGGTAAATTAGAAATTGAGACCACTAACTTTCAAAATATGAAAGTATAAGCTTAAGTTAATTCAGAAACACATTAAAATTTCAAGGAAGTCATGGAAAAGTAAAAATATCCGTGTGATTGCAACTTAAGACCAAACTAATGCATAGTCTCACTTACCCACCAACATAATCGAAATCAGCAAAGATGAATGTTTTTGAAATGTCAAAACCACATGCAATGATATCTTTGGCATTCTCTCGTGCAAGTCTCCGGCTCTCCTCTATTGTGAGATTCTTCCATAAGAATTTTTCATCATCAGTAAGTTGTATAACAATAGGGACTTTAAAGGCATCTTGCAAATACCTACAAACATAATCATTTTCCACTAAGTTAATGTCATAGGCCAACGCCAGAAAGCTTTGAACTAAAGTTTTCTTTCTTGGGTCACAATCAATTTAGACAATAGCAAACTAGTTTATAAAATCCCCTTTCCTTCTCAAACACCAATCCCTAGCATAAGCAATCGAACAACTTTATTTATAAATCAAAGCAGGAAATTTTACTTACTTGTTAAACACAAATGGAATCAAATGCCCCAAGTGCAAAGCTTCTGAAGATGGGCCTCTTCCAGTGTATAAATAATACTTGTCCCCACGCTCATACGCATCCAAAATTTCATTGAAGTCACTGTTTGTTCAACCAAAAAAAAATTCTATCTTTTGAGCCAAATAAAAAGCAGAATCAATACAATGAAAATTGCACATTTTCTAAATTCTGGGTTCAATTGCAATTTCATAATCAATCGAAGACACCCCAAATTTCATTGAAGTCACTGTTTACTCAACCAAAAACAATTTTTCTTTCCTGGGTCAATAACATAAACAGAATCAACATAATGTTGGATTGAATTGCAATGTCATAATCAACTCAACATTGTTTAGTAAAAGAAAAATGAACTGCAATGCCATAAGCAACTAAAGTCTAAAGACAACCAAATTTCATTCAAGTCACGGTGGTCAGTAACATGAATGGAGTCAACACATTGAAGATTGAATATCCTCTAATTTTGGGTCTAATTGCAGAGTCATAGTCAATTGAAGAATAAGCAGGGAGAAAGCGCTAGAGACCGGTGAGAAAAGAAAATCCCTCGACGGAGAAAAACATGGGCAGGACGAGAAGTAAGGCGTTCGACCCGTTCTATGTGGGATCGGTCGAGCCTACCGCAACCGAACTTCTCAATAAGCTTGTCATAGTCAATCTTGCCGCCGTCTTTAGCCGACACTTCCCATGGATTAACCACCTGCTCCTCTTCTTCTTCTTCTTCTTCTTCTTTGCCTACAATCTTCGGCTCCTCTTGTGTCCCCATAGCGGCTATGAATCAATCTCAGAAAATTTTGTTTCAGGGGAGTGAGATAAGCTAGCAAAGAAGCTCTTCGGCACTGAACCGAACATTTAATTACCGGTAACAAAATGGGGGCGTCACAAATGGCAATGAAACGGGTTGGGCCGGGTTTTAAAATAACCCGCTGTACGCCTATGAGAATAAACAGGGTGACAAAATCTAAAACACACTGTTTAAACTGTCCGAACGAAACTATTGTACTAAAACTGAATCATTCTTCGCGGTGTTTAGTTTGGTTTGAATAAAAAAAATTCAATCTGCTAACTGTCATTCTACAATTTATTATTTTTTAAAATTATTAGTATTTATTAAATATTAATTAATATAACTTGAAGTGAATAAATTAATATTGCAGCAAAACTAAACATTTTTAAAAAATATTATGTCACATTATAATGAAAAAAAATAAGGGAATTGGCAGGAAAAAGAAGCTTCAGACAATTGCAACAAAGCTCTTAAAATCAATGATAATCTTATTGAAGCTCTTGTTTAGATTCACCTTTAATTTTAAGTTTTACTTTCCATCGTGACCTATACTTACGTTGTGAAGGTCGAAATCCGTTGTATGTATCTTGATATCAAGCTCTTAATTAACATGGTATGTGGGCTAAAATATAGAAAAATATTTTTTAAAAAAAAAATTATCAAAATATTGTCACTTTAAAACATTTTATCAAAATATTGTTTTTTATTTTCAATAACTGACGTTGTTTATTCACGAAGAACGTCACTTGAAGTGGCGATCTTCAAATGGGAAGAACGCTAATTAAATTGATGTTCTTTACATTAAAAAAAAAAAAAGGAAAAAAAATTATACTCCATAAAATTTTAGGTATATTTTATGTTTCATTTCTTGTTTATTTTCAAATTGCTACCAAATTTAGATTACATATTACAAATTAGTGAATTATGATATTTTCTGATTATAACATATTAGAAATTGAAAGATAAATAAATAATATTATTATCTTCTAATATTATATAAATATTTTTTATTTATCAAAGTTATTATCAAATCTGAATGACAATAAAAAAACCAATTCATTATGATATTTTTTAATTATATTATATTACAAATTCAAATAACAATTTATAATACCATCATTTTTAATATTATACAAATGTTTCTTATTTATCTCAAAGTTGTCATCAAATTTAAATTAGCAAATTTGGATTATGATAGAAAAATTTTTGAGTTATGATATCATTTGGTTACAATATATTACAAATTTAAAAATAAATAATAAAATAATATATCATTTAGTTACAAATATTATTTTAAAATGTATCTAATAATCCTTTTTAGTGTAATTTATTAAATAAAAATAATAAAATAATATTCTAAACATTATAAAAAGTAATAAAATAATATTTTAAACATTATATATATTATTTTATTATTATTTAACCTATAATACTTTAAAAAATATACTATAAAACAATTTTCAGATAGCAAAATTTTAATTATTTTCTAAATATTCTTTTTGATATCCCGTTCACTTGCATCCTTACAATTTCTTATTATTCTGGGAATTTTCCTGTTAGCCTGCATAATTTGCTCACTATTTAGCTAAAATTGTTGTGCTATTATCCCTAAATTTGTGAATACTAATCTAGACTAAAAAAAATTTCTAATTCCTTAAGTACTTTAGAAAATTTTTGGGAATTAAATTCTTACACAGTGCAAAAAAGGGAAGAAGAAACAAAAAAAAAAAAAAAAAAGAGTTGCTAAATAGCAATATATATATATATATATATACACACACACACATTTGGCATTCAAATTAAACAAGTCCACTGCAAACACCTTAAAGCTCTCTGCAACATTCATATATATATATATATAAATAGAAAATAGATAGATAGATAATAACATGTGCCCAAAATATAGAGTTTGATAATTTGAAGTTAAACAAAGAGTCTTGTGGCAGTATCTGGTGTTGGAGCAGGGTTGCATGGAACCTCTCTCAGCACTGTCTTAAGTCCCTTCCCTCCTCCATTTGCCAATGGGTGAATCCCATGAACTGGTCCTCTTATATAAGCCCTCTTCTTTCTATGTTCCTCAATATTCACTCCAAAACGTTCCTCACAATCTGCACACACCAAAAATAAGATTTCAACCATTATTCCATCCACTTTACTACTCAACCAACCAATCAATTTATTTACTTTTTATATTCTGTCTCATTCAAACCTAAATTATCATGTAATTAATTATTAGTTGTTCATAAAAAAACATGCAATCGATTGTAAAAAATTTAAATTAATCTCTTTTTATGTTTGTTTTAAAAGTTTACGAATTGTTTTGATCCAACCAAGAAAAAGTAATATAAACAACCAAACTCTCCAATTAAGCACTATATATGTAAAAGCTGAGTAATTAAGACTTACCTTTAACAAGGTTTTCATAAATCTGGCCATCTCTAGTAAATGCCATCATGAGCTGAGGCAAGCCAAGAGGGAGGCTATCACCAATGTCAACTTGCCACGTATGGTAAGTTTTGCCATATGTCTTGCAAACCTTCTCCATGTCTCGGTTCTCTATCACAGCCGGAACCCTAGGCATGAACAGCAACCCACTCTTGACCTCGTACAAATGCGAGTGCCACAGCTTCTTCTCCTCGTCCGGCAACGTCAGAAACAAGTTCTCCGAGATTATGTACTCGACGCCGATGAGCCGAGCATTGGCGTGTGGGCTGTCATAGATCAAACACTGTCTCACCTCCTCGTTTAGGTGGCTGCAGTAGTGGTGTGCCTCCACTTGCCGGGTCATGTCATGAGAGTAAAAATGAAACCTGATGGAACAAAATAGTTAAATATCATGTTACTCGTTCATATTTTTAAATTATCATCATATTATTTTTTATACTTTAATTTTATATAATTATTTATTGTTAAATTTGTAAATAATTGCTTTAATTTTATTAAATTAATTCATTATATTTTAAAATTCATACCCAATCAATCTTTTTAACATTTTTAAAAGTTTAAATCACTGTTAAATTCGTTAAAACTATTGTAATTAATAAGTATAAACAACGAATTTAATAAAAAATTTAAAATATAAAAAAATTAATTTAATTAATTAATTTAAAGTGTAAATAATTAATTAAATAATAATTTAAAAAAAAAAAGAATGAAATGATATTCAACTCTCAAACAAAATGAAATAATTCAATTCAATTCAATCGTTCCAAAATCGATTGGATCAAATAGTTTTGTAGCTATCAGCAAATGAGTCATGCTGGGAAAATTATTCAGAAATAATTGCTATGGGTATTCTTTTCATATATCAAAAAATGTAAGCAAGTGATAAATCATTTACTTAATCATTAAGAGAGAATGAAATGAGTTGAACATAAAGAAAATGAAAGACATTACGCGCAGAGATGCTGGTGGATTTTGTTAACGGGACCAAAGCCTTGGATGGCAGCAGTTGCAGTCTCAAGGAGGGAAGTTCCTAACTTAGTTTCATCACCAGCCACTTCTGGATAGCTCGACATGTTTGCTTGTGAGTCTTTCAACAGAAAAACTAAGGGAACTTTTCAGCTAAGATCGATGCAGTATCTATGGCAATGACTCGATGAGCTGTGATTATGAGTCATGGGTTTTATATTCCAAATGGCAGTGGAGATGGGAAGCTGGCAATGCTGTGGATATGGTAGCATGCAGTTCTACGCGTGGCAGACAAAACCATAGACGTGGCCTCTGCTTCAGTTATAAGGTGGCCATTAACGTGCCTTTTCTTGAGCAAAACCTGCTGAAAATGTTGGGAATGGATGCATGAGTTCTAATGCTTCCACTTTCCATAATTGGCTCTATCTGTCCTCAGAAAAATCCAGTTCTCTTCCTAAAGCTCAACTTTTTTGGCATGTTTGATTAATAGAATGGTTCAATGTTGAAATGGGAAAAAGGAATAGAAATGTTTATTATTATGTTTGATATGCAATGAAAATATATGGATACTTTGTTTGATATATAAATAATAAAATGAAATTTTTAACAAAATAATCAAAAAAATTATAATTTTATGTGAGAGGATATTTAAGAGAATATTTGTGGTGACAATAGTATTTTTTTTTGGTAAAAAATAATCCAATACCACTAATTATTTGGTAATAGAATTTTTCTCAAATTTAAAAAATTAATTTTTTTTTAAAATATTCAATTCCCATGGTAATTGTACTCGAACATACAAAATATGTGAATAGAACATTCTAAATATGCTCAAATACATGAATCAAAGTGCTCTTGAAAAAATAAATCTGCTTTTTTAAAAAAAATGCCAAACTGACAAAATCTAAAATATAAATGACTTTTCTATTACAAAGTCAATTTGAATTTGATAAAAATTGGCCAAGTGATTAAACAATGCAACTCTTGGGATTGATAAATTTTTTTTTGGCCTGGTGCTACTTGGACACACACTGTTCTTTATGTATATATATGTTTTACTTGCAAACATTTCTTTACCTTATGTAAGTATATATGATCAGTGTGATATACTAAAATGGAGCCAAGTTACTTCTGTTCAAACTTGGAACCTCAGTTATGCTGAAACTATGTCTATCCAAGCACATCATATAATCCTCTGCATCTCCACTACACACATGACAAAGGAAAAATGCCACTTCCTCTTCATTGTATTATTAAACTTCACTTACCTCCAAAGAGAGCAAGGATCCAATTGAAAGCAAATTAGAGCCTATATAAATAGCTCAAAAAAACCGAAAAAAAAAAAAAAGTGACTAAGAAAATCAACATCTAGATTTGTCTCAAGTTATAAGTCTACCTAAAAAAACAAATATCAGATAACATATGTGCTATTTATATGTGGCATTATTCAGAGACAAATTAATTTACTTTAGAATACAAAAAAGTTCGATTTCCATACATCTTAACTAAGCAAAATTATCAAATTAGGACTGGCAGACCACGAAATCCAACTTTCTAGTAAGCCTCCCACCCCCAACCGTAAAATTAGGGTAGGTATGGCTGCCAAAAGATTTAGTAGAATATGATCTTGAACCTAAGACCAGTCAAGTAGACTCAAGCTTAATGATCTAGCAGTAAGTAGTGCAGTGTCTTAAATCCTCAATCCTTTGAGTACAGATTTCTCATTGTCTCATACTCATTTACTTTGCTAAAAACTACCACGTCATTTAGACTTGCAAATGGAGATTTGCAACCTACTGTTAAAAATAATACATACTCCATTTTTGATTACATGGCAACATTACTATGAAACGGGAACCCAACCCATTGTTCAAATCAACAAAATCCATTTTTCCTTTGTGACTCTATTTCATACCCTTTGATAGATAGTCACATCAAATAGGTAAATATAGAGTATTAGAATGAGAAAATGATACCAATTGTGCTATAACTGTGTGTGGCCTGGAGAACTTGTAAAAGCATTTCATTTCAGCAATAGGCAGCATTTATTTAATTGTGTCTATAACTGTGGCCAAGAGAACTTCTAGAAAGCATCTAAGGCTTTTATATAGAATGTAGTTGAACTAACACATGGTAAAAGAACATGCATTACATGAATTCAAAATACTTATCAAGGAATCAAGGAGTGAAAATAAAATCAACTCACCAATGCTGTGACATTTCTGAGTAATTTTCATTTCCAACACGACTCCAAATGCCCTACGACTGTGACACTGATCAGAATTCAGGATGCGTCTCTTATAATCAAAATATGAGAATCAAGATCTGAAGATCAATACGATACAACATGAATTATTTAATGTCTGTGTATTACAAACAAGAGTATGTATAATCAAAAACCCAGAATTACAACCAAGAAATGAAGCATTTTTAATCTGATATCTCATTGTTTTATTTTAGAAATTGATTTGCTCTAAAATTCAATAGAACAAACCCACCATATTGAGGGAGTTACAAACAGGAAATGACAGGAAGAAGGAACCCAGAAAAGCAAGTCTCACCATACAGTGGAACCAATTTTCCCTCTGGTATCAGAGCCTTACAAATAGGACATTCTTAAGAATGTCAATGATGATGAAGCCATCTACAGAGGCAGAGCCTTAACTTCAGTTTCCAAATAAAAAAGTCAAGATAACAAGCATCCAAAATTTAATTTTCATGGCCCAAAAGAAGCAATTCTAAATATGTTAATTTAACTATAGTACTTTACACAAAGATAGACAATAATCTTTCACTTTAGAATAAGAGCTTACTAACTTCACAGAAAAATCAAAATTTGCTCAACACAAGGATGGTAAAGGAAAGAACTAATTGAATATGGCAAAACTCTGATTGGAACAAATCATATGATCAAGTTAAATTATTTTGAACACCAGGACATTACTCTTCTTATGTTAGTCAAATATTAAATTATTCTTCTTATAAGTTCTAACATATTACTAAATTATTTTAAACATAGTACACACATATAAGAAAGTAAAATTGGGAACAGCACATATGGAATAGAGTCTAAAGAGAGAATAGCACAATGCCCCTGTAATAGTATCATTCGGAGCTGAGGAAATAGAGGACTCCACTGAACTTTAGACCTTCTGGTTACGTTGTCGTTTAATACAATAAAAATGACATGACAATTTGCAATGGAAAGGGTAACATTAAAAGGCTCATAAGAGAAAAGGAATACAGACAAAAACCAAAAGGAAGATCTATAAGATCTGTTAGTCAATAGTTGATAAACGATACTGCAAGATCTATTGCCTCTAAGTATGTATATAAATTTGTCTTCTGCTTCTCAAATGAAAACTACAGCAGGCATTACACCAAAACAATAGGGTCCTTGCGGTCAGTACAAGCTTGACAACTTCAACTGTTTCTATAACTCAACTAACTGGTCCAACTCACTTGACTTTTGAAAATGCACTTTCCTATTTCAATTCATGACATGATGAATATAAATTCACAAGTTATGAAAGGAAAAGTAGTCAAAAAAAGAGTTATGATAGATTTGAAGTTCCTTTGTCCTAGAGGCTTACAGTTTAAATGTTGTTTAATTGGATAAAAGCTCTATAAATTTTTATATACATTCTTTGGTAAATTTTTTAGAAATCTTGATTTGTTTCCAGAATAATTAGATATTAGTAACTATGATGTGCACTTTCTCTATACCTCAAGTTCTACTCTCTTTTCTCTAAATAAAGCTCTTTGCCAATCTCCGAGGAAAATTAATTCTAGAAAATTAAATCTCCTTCATGAGAGAATATCACCAAACTTTACAACTGATGTGCAGTAAAGAAAGAGGCAGTAAGCAAACTAGTGATTAAAATCAAAGAAAACCAACATATGTAAACATAGCACACAATTTTTATTGAAACAAATTTCATTAACACCAAGAAGAAATAACTCGCCTTCCAGAAAGGATATCACCCTGGCCACCAGTGTCTAGGAGAACCATAAATGCTCACCTTGGCCACAACTATGTGCCCTTAGAGCCAAGTAACCATGCTAAAATTCATAAAAATGACCAGAGATTGAGAAAGTGATAACTTAGAAAGCATAAAAAAAATCCTTGATTAGTTACATGCAGAGGCCAATCCAACAACCCTGGCTTACATAATACAAGTCAAGCATTTGTTGGTCACTTAGCAGCAAACTACTAAAAAGGCACTTCTAATGACCACAAAACTATCTCATACTTGTGTGGCGGAAGGCTTGAGATGCCTCAAGTTTAACCTTAAGTGCCTCTGATGGGGCATAGCCCATGTCCTTCATGATCCGATATGTTCTATTTGCAGACTGGACAAACCCACCATCAACAAGACTGCGTATAACTCTCTCAAACTCATCTGGTTCCAGTTCCTCCTTCCTGGACTCCAGAACGCCCAGAGCTTGGAGAGCCTTTTTCTCTACTCCAGCTCTTGCATACATATCGCAAAGACTCACTTGAATCTTAAAAGGAGGGGCCTCACCCAGCTGAGCAATTTTCCCTAGAAGCTGTTCAGCCTCGTTGATAAGCTGCAACTTACCCAACCAGTCTACAAGAACAGTGTAAGTAGCAACCCCCGGCTCAAACCCACTACTCTCCAGATTCAAAAGAAGATCTAAAGCCTTATCCAATAAATTCTTTTTCCCATAAGCTGCAATCATGTTAGCAGTGCACTCATCATCAGGCTTATGCCCGAGTTTTCTCATTTGATCAAATGTGCTTCTTGCCTGATCTGGGTCGCCTGCCTTTCCATATGCCTCAACAAGCAATGTGTATAGCTCCATACTTGGCTGGAATCCAGCAAACTGCATAGTTGTTGAAATTCGTCCAACTCCACCAACGTCACCACGCTGAGCAAAAGATCGAAGCAGTGCAAGGTATATTTCCTCTGCGGGTTTGATACCTATTGTCTCCATCTCCCTCATTATAGCTTCACCCATCTTAGGTTGGCCAGCATTTACACATGCTAGAATCATTGAATTGAAGAGATTCATGTCTGGTTGGAAGCCCTGGCTCCTCAAGCTTTCAAATGCTTCTCTTGCCCGTTCAAGATTCCCTGCCTTGCTATACATGTGAACCAACACACTGGCTACTAAAGCATCTGCTGGAATACCATTTTCGTTCATCTTCTTAAGAATCCTCTCAGCATCCTCCAACCGATTCTCTTGAGCATGGATATCAATAAGCTTAGAGTAATCATGTATATTTGTTCGGAAAGACTCTTCCGTCAATGCAATTTCTGCTACCTACAAGCATAGAATTTGATAATAATGATTATGCAGCTTAATCTTCTGTGCTCCTTGAGAATAGTATACATATGTATGCTCTTGACAATTAAGTAGAAGTAAAAGACACATGACATAAATTTAACTTTGGATGTGTCAATGATGATAACACAGTCTAAGGAATGACACTGACAGAGTTTAGCATATAAATGTGAGTTTTGATCCTTTCAGCAATCACAATGAGATTGAACCAGAAGGCAGCCTATCATGAAGATGGACAATAAGATTCAATTTCAAATGTTGGCAGCTAATATGTAATTTTGATTCAAAATTGAAAAGAAATTACAGAGGGCAGTATTTCAACAAAGATTGGAAATTTTGTTATCAGCTGATGTCCCAAGACACATGCGGGTAGAATCATGCACTTCACAAATTTCAGTATCATCAATGACTAGAAAGGCAAGGATATAGTAAATTAATCGGACCAAACTGTTAATTATATAAAACAGATGTTGTACCTTCAAATATAGAGGAGCATTCCGCTCCTTCAATCTATCAAGCAAATTGATCCAGTCCACCCTGCTAGGTTGGAGAAGCTCTACCCACTCGGCCAACAGTGTAGATGGTTCATCCTCCTCCTTCAATGACAGAATCTTCTCAGTGACAAGTTTGCATTTCCCAGTTATGGGTTTTGGTTCCTTTGGCCAAATAACTTCCCCAGCCTCATGGATTTTGTTAGCTACTTCTTCCCACTTAGGTTCAGAGAGATCAAGGCCATATATCTTGTACCTTATCTTCCCCTTCCTCTTTGGAAGAGTAACAACCTTAGGTTTCTTCTCAGCAGCATCAACCTCTTCTCTCTCTTTAAGAGCCTTTCCCTCTGTTTCCTCTTCTTCATCAGCTTCTTCTTCTCTCAGCTGCTCCAAACTCTCGTAGAGCTCATCTTCCTCCATTTTCTCGCGTGCCCACTTGATTCTAAGCTCTCTAAGCATATCCCCTCGAACACCAACCTCGCCAGCAAACCTGCACATCTCCTTAACTTCTTCAGACTGCAAGCACGCCTTCATTTTCTCCTTTCTCCTTTCCTTGCTCATGTCCTCCAACACAATGTTGCTCACTTCCCAAACCGTCTTCCACAAATCCTCACTAAAATCTTCTGATGCCGAAACCGCCGACCCATCAAGCATGTGTTCAAGTCCACCCTTTTCCAGTTCAGACACAACCTTGCTAACGATTATCAGTAGCATTCCATCAATTGTCTGCTTATCAGAATCTGGGTATACTTGGAAGAGATTCTTCCGCATTATCCATACAAATCTCGACAAGAATTCGTTCATGGTTCCATCATCATCCTCGAACTCAGAACCAACTTTTGGGTCAAGGGCCAAGTTGCTGAGTCTAGCTGCTGGAGTAGAGTGAAAGTATCGAGCAAATGACGAAATGCGTTTCCTCCATTGAAGCGATTGATGGGCAGAGAAGAAATGACTGTTTTCACGAAAATGAATCGGAGAAACTGTGGTGCTGAAACTGGAACTCTTTCTGCAGAAATCAGTGCAAGGTGATAGAAATTTTGCATTGAGTTTCTTGATCGTACAACGCTTGGAAGCTAAACTCCGTAAACTCATGATTCAGTGGATAAAGGCAAAGCAAAATGACTGAGTGAGTGTGGATGATTGGCGTTTAGCGGCAAACACAACCAACGAGTTCAAACTCGCAGTGGAAGAAGGGAAATCGGAAAGGGTTTTGGGGATGGCTGTTAAACTACGGACCCAATTACAAACGGAATAGGGTTTTGCGAACTAATTAAATTATGCAAATAAAGAAACAATATTCGGAAATTTAATAGTAATAATATACTAAGATACTAAACGGTGTCGTTTGGCGCTCTCTCTTTCTCCATCTCAAATTATCGTTCAAAGGCCAGGCTGCGAGTGATAGAGCAATCTAGCGGAGATGGGAGGAGGCCATGGCGAGAGCACGACGTACAAGGGTTTCACGATGCATCATCCAAAGCGCTGGCACGCCGTCACTGGCAAGGGCTTGTGCGCTGTCATGTGGTAGGTTGGTTGAAATAGTCCAAATTTTTCGACCAATGATTTTGTGAACGCAAATCTGAACCTTTCGTTTTGTTGATTTCGTACAATTAATAGCCAATATTACTGTGTTTTGGATGCATCCTGTCGGAAAAAACTCAGTGCTGTGGGAATGTTTAGATTTTAAGCTGATGGATCATTTGATATTAGCTTAATTGTGAGAAAGCTTAGATTTTTAGCTGATGGATGGCTCGTGGAGTTTTGGTTCATGAGGTTGATAATTATCAAGAAATATAATCTTTTCCTACCAAAAATAAAAGAAAATAAACTCTGATGCTTTAATGGTGTCTTTGGACAGATAAGAATTTCACTGAAAAAGAAAAAGAAACAGCTTTTAATGGGAAGCAGAAGCTTTACTTATGGGCTTTTTCAGAAGCTCCAATTTTGGTCTTAATAAAGTGCTTATGCAAGAACGGAGCTCATCCAAACATATGAAGTGACTCTAGTGAAGTTCTTTTCTTGACAAAGCTTCTCTATCCAGGCATACTCTTTATTTTTTTCATATAGCTACAGCCTACAGCTGTTTTACTGGTTTCTGCTGAGGAATTAGGAAGAGATGGTATCTGATTATATGGTTGATTTTGATTGGAAGCAAGTTTTATGAGAGGACTTAATATCCTTTATTATCTGCAGAGTCCAATAATGTTATGCTGATGGAATTGACTCTCTGACTATTAATGAATTTAGATCATGTTGCTTAATTCAATTTTTCAGGTTCTGGGTATTGTACAGGGCAAAGCAAGATGGTCCTGTAGTGTTAGTAAGACTGTTAATCCGTTTATGTTGCATGTAGCTTCGAAGCTTTCATTGTTTTTTCACACTTTCTTACTGGGTTTCTCCTTTCTCATGGCTTCTCGTAGGGCTGGAGGCATCCTTGGGAGGGTCATGATGATCATGGCATATGATATGATGCTTCTAGTCTTTTGAATTTTGCATATTAGCATACTAAACATCATTTATACCAACATGAGCTTTTAAGCATATTCATGAATTCTATATCAAGCATCACATTTGCCACCAGGTCCTCCAAAGGTGAAGTAGGGTCCTTTGACTATGTATTTTTCTTGATACCCTTCATATATCAATGTATAGCAATTCGGCCCCGCGTCGCAGTAGCTTTTCAGGTCATTAGTATTTATGTATGTTTCTTCGTACATGGAATTTACAATTTTAACCCCCACAAAGCAACAAGCTTTACCAAATTCAGTAGTAGCAAGAACGCCACTCCCCATCGGTGGGCTGATCCCATCAAGAGAAGCCATGGTTGAGCCACCATAACTGACCAGGGATGCTCCATTGGCTAAGTGACTGAATATTTCTTTGGGCCAATACCCAACATGTATATCTCCCTCAAGAACTAACCACCAATGACCTGATGATTTGTCCTATATTTGGATAATTCAAACGTAAATAAGTAACAGGTCATGTTAACCATTATAGGCTAACCAAATCAACAGAGAAGTTACAGAACATTCAAATAGTATAAAAATGAAATTTAAGGTCAAAATTAATAATAGAGAAAATTTAAAAAAAAAAATCGTTAAATCAAATAAATTATTACATTTTAAGTTAAAAATAAATTAAAAAAAATTACTTTTACAGGAGATTATTTTATTTAATTTAAAACTCTTTAGTACCTGTATGACCATAATATCTGCAAGCCATTGAGGTCCTCCGATAACAGATACATTTTCATACTGTGCACCAAAGGTAATTTTTTGGTCAACTTGCACGAAGCCAGGGCATATTGCATTATAACAGCCAGTTCTTTCATACCCATCTGCCTGTGTGCATATAATCAATGAATCTAATTAAATGAATCCATTCTCTTCTATTCTTACTTTGTGCTTGGTGTATCTAAAATTGAGAATGTATAAATTTAAAATATGCCTAATTTTACATTAATTTGATTAAAAAAATTATTGAAGCGAGAAGTTTCTAATGCAAATTTTTTGTTTTAACTACTTGCATTTATGAGACACAAATCTATTAACAAATATTTCAACTTATAATTAATTTAATTTAAATTAATTAAATAATCTAAATAGACAAAATTCTCCCAACAAAAAACATTTTATAAGACGAAATTGAAACTAGCTTAAGGTCATCCAAATCTTACCGTCCAATAAGCAGTTACATGAGTCAAATTGTCACCGTATAGTCCTGGATTCACCTAACACATTTTTAATATATGAGTAACGAGGACAGTATATTAATAATGAGATTCAAGTAGCATTTAGAAATTTTCTTTAAAGCATTAAAGATAATAGAAAATACAAAAAATTACATCGACATACCTTGTGGTTACATTATTTTTACCTACATATATTGTATTTTCTGAACTTACACATACTTACCTCGTTTAAAAATGTAATACACTTATATATAATTAATTTTTAAGAGAAGTTTGGTAAACAAATTCATATCTATTTCTTAGAATTCATAAATCATAAAAAATATAAAATATTAATATTTATGAATAATAAGATTCTTAAAATATATTTATCTTAAGATTCACAAAAAAAAAAATGTTTTTAAAAAATAAAAAATTAAATGTCATATATTTTATGTGATTTTTTAATAAAATTTATATTAAAAAAATCTTAAAATATATTTTTTTAAAATATTCATACTAAACAAAAAAAAAATGCAATGGAAGGGTTATATATAGTTAATAATTAATAAAATTAAAATATCTTAAATACCCTTAATAAGTTATAAATTAATTTGATCTCCCTTATAATAAATTAACCTATATTTTCATGTGCCTCACGCCAGTTAAAAACCCATGCATATCTCTCATCTAATTAATTTAAAAAGATACAATACTTAAATACAATGTATCACAATTTCACTAACAAAGCATTGGCAATTGATTTTTTTTGTGGCTTCTTGAAACATTTGTCACATTTTAAAGTTTTTTTTTTTTTTTGCACGAATGCTATTATAAATTTATTTATGAATAGCATATATAAAAAAAAGAGTAAATAATTGAACAACGAGCATCAATGACTGTGAATATCTTGTTTTAATTTATCCATGAAAATTGTATTGTCAAAAATAAAATATATTAAATTAAAATGTGAAACTAGTTTAAGAATACTTTAAAGTAAAATAAATTAAATTGCTAAATTAGTGAGGGTCACTTACTGCCCATCCAACTGCTATGGCATTAAGTTCGGTAGGAGGACCATTTACCAACCAAATTAGAGCCATACTGAATTGGAATAATTGCACAGATGGATTATATATGGCGATGGATGATCTTGCTCCATGGAATGTAGTGCTCTGGATTGTATCCACAGTGGCATACTACGAAACAATGTTAATTGGAAATTTAACATTTATAATGAATTTACCTAATTAATCATTTCAATACCAAAAAAGAAGAAAAATAAATTATCAGGATAAAAAGAACTCAAAAGTTTTTTTTTATAAATTATTATTATTTTATATTACATTAAACATCAACTAATTTAATTTAAAATAGATAAAATTATAAAGGTTTGTTTACGAGTTTTAAATATAAAGAAAAGAGAGGGCAGGGAAAGGTTTAGATGAACCTTCTCCCTATTTAGGAGTTTTAATTTTAGAAGGAGAAGAATTTAAAAGATTTTCATAGTTCCTTCAAATCTCTTTTCAAATCATTTTTAAAGTTTGAAATAAGAGATTTTAGAAAGAAAATTAATAAGTTTACTTATATATTCTCATACAAATACATGTATATATATAATTACATGAATTAATTAATATTATAAATATAGATAAAATTATTTATAAGTATTATAAATCTCTCATTTCTCTCGTCTTATTAAATTTATGCTCCCAAATAGAGAATAATAAACCTCTCATACTCCTTCCTTCCATTCCTCTTTAATTATTTTCCCTTTCTTCCTCTCTAAACTTGCAAATTTAGCCTAAACATAACAAAATTCAAGCTCTGGTTAAAAAATTAGTAGCTTATAAGTTCTAAAGCTTGCACTCACATAACATAAAACCAATATAAAATTAACACAAAAGCTTACGTGGTGTGCTGGGGAACCATTGGAAAGTTGATGGAATTTGGCAATTGGAGCATTTTTTAAATTTTCACTTCTAATGTGATTCATTTTGATCCTTTGAACGGGCACCTTCCCGGGTTGGCAACCTTTATCATCATATGATGATCCAATTTTCCTTGAGTTTTTGGAGAAACTTGGATATAGCTGTGTTGCAAAGCACAATGTGAAATTTCAATAACAAACTATATATTATAGCTGTGTTGCATAACAATCGTAAAATAAACAAATATTTAAGGGGTAATATATTATAAGGAATTTCCTAATGAATATTTTCTTATATAAAGCATATGCATAACTTTTTTATGTAAGATTTTTATATCTTTCAAACAACTTCTAAGCTAAATGGAATCACACTATATTACTTTAAATCTCAAATCAACAACAAAATAATAACTTGTAATTTTCTCAAACCAACTAAGTTAGTTTGGTGTTGTTTTTAGGTCAAATTGCCAAATTTATAATTTTTTTTTAAACTGGCTAAGTTTATTTATTATAGATTTTAGACCAAACAATAGTGAAATGAACCGATAAACACCCTTATATTTCATAGATCTTGATTCTTGAAAAGTTAAATGGAATGAACAAATAACTCAATTCAAAGAAACCAACACAAAATTAAAAAGTTTAGTCGGTCGATTTAATTTTATAGGGAGCTCAATTTTATATGCCAAAATTTGTTTCTTTTTATGAGCTGATTGGCTTGTTAGTCTTTTCAAACCTGAATTTTGAAAGTGCTACATAAATCTCATTGCTTCTGCTTCTATGCATCAATTATTACTTTTAGACACAGATGAGCACATGATGTGGTGTGACAGAATTTTGCCTACCTATAGTAACCCTGTATATATCAATCTTATAGAAAATTTCGTTTCGATCATATTCCAATTTTCATTCAAAACTCAGATCTTTATCCAAGTCCCCTCTTTTGTCTTAGTTTGTCCAAATTATTATAAACCCTTCAAGCAAAGAAGGACATTAGAACATCTTGTCTTATGTTCATCTTTATAGGCATTTAAATAATGGTTACTTAATCTTACAAATTTTATTTAACCTATGAGGTGTATCATATCCTTAATCCATAGTATAATTTCTTATTTTATAAGTTTAAATCTTCCAACAACTATAATCATAATGTAATCCAAGATCTATATTAGGTACTCAATCAAAGCAATAATTAGAGCTCATTTGGTTGGCTTTTGGGAAGGTATTTTTTTCTTAATTTAAAATCAAGCATTTTTATTTAATTTGTTAATATTTGGATTTTTTTTATGTAAAAGGAAAAACATTTATAAAAGCTTAAAGACTTCATTTTTTAAAAAGCAAATGAGGGGATGTTTTTGAAAAAATGAGTAGCAGAAGTCATTTTAATCGACTTCAAATAACAATAATATCCATAATTATTATCATTTTAATATATTAGAAACACTTCTACATTTATGCATCTAAACACATTAATAAAAAAAAATAACTTTTTACTAATCAATTTAAATACAAACACAAAATAACTTTTCTTTCTTCTTTTAACTTTTATTTTTATTTCTTCTTATGACTTTTTTTTTTTTTTTTAAAATCAATCCAAACGAATTTTTAGTTTTACATATACAACAAAAAAAAAAAAAGAATAATAGAAATATTTTCTTTATAACATACTCTCTCTAATCCAAATTATCTGTCTTTTGAGGTTTTAGCAGAAGAATTAAGAAAGACCATAAATAACTACATAAATAATCTTATTTTACAAAATTATTCTTGTTACAAGCTTTGAAACTAGTTGATTTTATTATTGTATCATTCGTTGAGGCGGCTAATAAGAATTAGCCCTAATTAATTGTAAAGGGTAGAGTTGAAAAAATTATTTTTCTCTTAAAGGAAAGAACCAAAGATAATTGTTTTTTCTTCTCCAAAATGTCAATTAATTTAGAAGGGAGAAAGTATAATTGTTACCTGAATTTTGTGGTTTTTAAGTAAAGGATGTTGAAAAGCAAGTTGCTTATAGATATCTACACAATTAAAGTCATCATCTTCCATAGGCTACAAATGTGAAAGTGAATAGCAATTAATTAACCATATATATCAGAAGCAAAGATTTCTATAATAACTTTGAGAACTGCAAAATGAAAATACCAGGGTTCCCTCGAGGTCGACAAGCCGTAACCTAGGATCTCCATCTTCTGCACTCTTGCTTCTTCCATCAACAACATTGTAGCCCACAAACAAACTGAGAATTAGAAAGAAATACAAAGCCATGAGACTCTTTGAAGGTTGAAGCCAGTAATCTTCACTCTACCCACAGCTATATAGTGTGAAAGTGAGAAAGTAATAAATTTAATATCTGTCCAATTTACTACTCCATTGATTAAATTTCTATTGAAAAGCAATTGGAGATATGAAAATAATAAATACGAATATTAAATGTTGACTTCATTATTAATTAATAAATTAATGAATAATAAATATGAAATATGTAATTCTCAATATTCTATTACTCCCTCCATTACTGAATCTATCTTCGAAGTCCTTAGTCCATAAGTATGGATTAGTTCACATTAAAATTTATATATACATACTTCAAAGATCATACATTATGAAATTTGTTTATATGAACTTTAAAGTTTATATGTTTTAAAATTTGTTTATACGAACTTTAAAGTTTATATATTTTAAAATTTGTTCATGTTGGGTTTTAAAATCTACAATTTCTAAGGTTATATTTAAGAGTTTTTAAAGGTAATGAAACAGAATAGAATATAATAGAAAGGAAAAGAAAAGGAATGGAATAGGAGCGATTTTTTATTATTATTATTTGGATGTTTAAATAAAAAGATATTAGAAACTACCTTCTATTGTTTTAATTTGATAGTTAAAAGAAAATGAATTGAATGAAATAAGTTTTAAAAATAAATTTTCAATGTTATCCTTTCTAAATTAATTACTTTTAAAACAGATAATATAGCCTATGCATACGGATTTGTAAATGGAATATATGCATTTACTATTCCATGGAGTGTACTTTGGGAAGGAAAAGTGCATGGGGTATGTGAATAGAAAAAATGGGGTCTGCCAAAAGAAATGTCAAGAATGGCCTGGCCATAGTTCTTTTTAATTTTTTCTTTTTAATAATTTTTTTTATTTGTATCTTTAAAAATAGTAGAAAAAATCGATTAACAGAAATAATAAATAATATTAAGTTCAAAAAACGTTTAAAAATTAATCAAAACGACCTCGCTAAAATTGGACTTGGCAAATTATTTTCAGACCATTTTTTTTGGAATAACCAAGCCCTATAGTAAGGATAAATTGATGAGCGTGTGGGGACAATCCATAGGAATTATTTTTTTTTATGTGAAACCCATAAGAGAATTTACACTAATCTAATTAAACGAATATATAGGTAAAGTAAAACTAAATAAAATAAAATTCACATTCTATACTACTTTTTTTCCAATTATAAAAATAAAATAAAATCTTTAATGAGTAATGTTGGCATCTTGGTCAAGATGTGAACTTTGACAGTCGCTCTCTTTTATCTCACCATCTCCACCATTACCGGTTTTTCCTACCAGCTTTATATCCTTCCGTCCACCCTTTTAATTCCCAACTGCTTTTCTTTCTTTTTTTGCTTCATAATCATTTTCATGTCCCAAATTCAACACTAACAACACCTTGCATTCACCTTTCTCAACCAGTCAACATCAATTTAATTGCCATTCAACAAAGAATTCATAAAATCATCTTCCAAGTTTAGCAAATCTCACCTCTAAATTTGGCACAACTTGGATTTAGGGGTCACCACTGCTCACCAACCAAGTTTGAAGAAAACAAGGCCTTCTTCCCATTTTCGCTTCTTTTTCTTCTTTCTTTCTCTGGGTGGGTTCACACATTTTATTTCTGGGTTAGAGAAAAAAGAAAAGGAAAAAAAGAAAAAAAACAAACATGTCAGCTGCTGTGGGAGCTGTCTCCACAACCATGGATGTTCCTTTCAATCCTCATGTGGAAGAAGAACTCAAGAACAACAATGGAATATTGGAAAAGGAGAAGCTCCCTCAGAAAGATGATACTGAAACTGAGGCAGAGGAAGAAGATGATGACGACTCCAAGTTGGAATCTGACAGAGAATTGGATCTTGGCCCTCAATTTTCTCTCAGGGAACAGCTTGAGAAAGATAAAGTTAGCATTCTTTTAATATCTTTTTTTTTTTTTCCTGGCAAATTTGCAATTTCTCTGTAGATTAATTATAAGAATTTATTTATTTATTTTTGTTTCAAAGGATGATGAAAGTCTGAGAAAATGGAAGGAACAACTTCTTGGCAGTGTTGATATGTCTACTGTTGGAGGTGATTTCTTCTTTTTCTGTTAATATATATTAGTTCTTTAATGATTTGTTAACAGATGGTCATTTTCTTTCCTGTTTAGAAAAATGTTACAAGAGAACCCATTTTTCTTCCAATTATAAACTGAAATTTACAAAGGTTTCTCTCTTTTGAGAATCAAATTTTCTTGGAAAATGAAATTCTCAACAGTTCAGGATGTACAATTTTACAGCCTGTTTAATTAAATAACATGTTTTGAGCCTGAAAATCTGAAAAATCCAGAGAGTAAAGATCCAGAAGTGAAGATAGAGAGCCTCACTATTGTATGCCCAGGAAGACCAGATGTGGTCCTGCCAATTCCATTCACTGCAGAACCTAAGAAGAGTCTCTTCATTCTCAAGGAAGGGAGTCAATACCAGCTCAAATTCACCTTCACTGTCTCCAATAACATCGTTTCTGGCCTTAAATACACCAACATTGTCTGGAAAACTGGTGTTAAAGGTGAGAGAATTAAGAATTAATCTACCCTATTTTCTGTCTAATAAGATATTTAATCTAACAAAAAGAAAAACCTTTAGTAGTCCAGCTCGAATCCTACAAGTAGTTAATTCACTACTAACATGCTATTAACTTTCTATTTATGAAAATAATACATAGATCAATAAACATGTTATACTTGACTGAGATTTTTTCATTGCATAATTTTAAAATTTAAGCTAATGTGATATCTTATCTCATGCAATATCTTTGTTGATTCATAACTCATTTTTTTATATGTGAGTAGCTAATAGTTTTTTCCAAAATTTGATGTAGTCATTAAGAAAAATGAGGTGATTATTAAAAAAAAAAATTAACTGTCATGATTTGACTGTTTCTTCACTTGGTGTTTACGATTGTTTTATTAATTAACAGTGGACAGCACAAAAAAAATGCTGGGAACTTTTAGCCCACAGCAAGAGCCATATACATGTGAATTGAAGGAAGAAACTACACCTTCAGGCTTGTTTGCTAGGGGCTCCTATACAGCAAAAACCAAGGTAATTAGAAAATATATAGAGCCAAAATAGAAAATTGCTTCACTATTTAGTTGACAAGAAACAATAACTGTCTTCTTTTTTCTTTTTCTTTTTCTTTTTTTGGTTATTATTTCAGTTTGTAGATGATGATGGAAAGTGCTACTTGGATGTCAGTTACCACTTTGAAATTCAGAAGAATTGGCCAACCCTACAATGAATTCCATCATCTAAATCATAGAGCTACCCTTGTTAGATTTTTCTTTCTCTGCTGCCAGTTTGTGTCAAATTGGGATACTTTGAAAATTTGAAACCATTTTGGTTCATCCAATTATGCAAGCTCTCCTGTTAGTGTTTCTTTTTTCTTCTCCTTTTATGGTTCCTCTTTGTTAGTTTAAATTATAAAAAAATAATAATAAAGGAAATGTTGTCTCTTTACTTAGACATTCATTCACTTTAAGATCTTTATATGAATGTGGAGGTTGAGATGGGACTCAAATGGAGCCCATGTGGATAAAGGAAATGGATACTATCTTCACCTACTGCTTGTGCTTTGTGAGGCAAAAGGCAAAAAGTGCCATCAATTCTATGGTGGTCCAAAAGCTTAATTTCCTCATATGATGACCACATGCCTTTTTCTAAAGATGAAATCAAAGAAATGAAGCCAAAAGAAAAGTAGCACTTATAATGAAACTGGTTAATATTTTAATATAGTTAAGTTAATTCTTTATGTGTTAATTGTTATTCATGTTATTCAGTCGAGACTAGAGACCACATGCATGAGCATGACTAAGATATCACTATTTTTCAAAATTCTATAGAGACAGGCAACATAGATTTCATGAGCTACGGAATCCAACATGATATTTTATTTTACCATCTGTCACATCCTTATATTTAATGTAAATGACCTTTTCTGCTAGGACTTTGAGATTAAAAATATGACTTTTTTCAGTGCTTAATGTTGAGGATAGACCTATATATGGGTGCATTTAACATGTACATCTGTAATTTCACAAAAATATTTTTCAAAAGTCTAACCCACAAAATGTGACATGTACTATTTTAGAGCTTTTTTTATTATATGACATTTAAGTTTGAACTCTTTATCTTTTTTTTTTTTTTTATACTTGAGTTATCATTATATATCTTTTAAAGTATAAGTTTCTGTTTAGAACGAGAATAATAGTTATTAAATCTTTCTTAATAAAAATAATTTTAAAGTTTTGAGCTCAGAATTTTAATTTGAAAATTAAAATGCCTTTGAGGTCAGTTTATTACCATTGAACCAACATTTTATCATTAAACTCTTTACCTTTTACTATTCAAATTCTTCACCATTGAACCATACCTAATGACTTAATGATTTTTAAACTTGGCTCTAAATAAGATTTGTACATCTGATTTTAAATATGTAATCAATAAATTGATGGCATGGTTTAGTTAAGCAGAAGATAATGATGTAACTCATAATTCATTTTCAATAAAATAAATGAAAACGATAGCAAGTACTACTTGATTTATTGAACTCAACTTCTCCCACATTCACTAATCTGATCTAACATAATAATTGTTGTTACTCTATTTGGTGATGAACCTATCCATTTTAAATCAATTATTGTGGTTGTTAAGAGCATTATTATGCAACCTATAAGGAAATGGTTGGAAACTATGGTTGCACACAATGGGTGAGAAGTCTTAATCATCCATCCAAAAATCCAATCGAGTTCATGGTTTATTGATTTTATGATGCATTAATTATCATCTCTAATTATGTTGAAATGACATATTAAATGAACAATTTTGATCTTTGTATGAGCAGCATTAATTGGCCAACATAAACTCAAATAGATGCTCTAGTTGCACAATTACATTTTTTAATTTTTTTTTTTGATTACTTGAGATAAAGAGCTTGGAATTCCTAATTTTCTGTGCTCTTTATTGATTCAATTTAGTCTAATATATAGATTGCATTCTCAAATTATTGACAAAATTGAATTTAACATATTTAAAGAAAATTATTTGTAAATTTTTGGGATTTTTTTGTGGATTGTTTTTGTTAAATTAATTATTCTAATATTAAATGAGTGATTTATAAAAGCATTAAAATTCAATAAAATATTTTCCTTTTATATCTTTTAAAATATCAAAGATAACCTTGCATGTTACCACTCCAAAAGCACTTGGCTACAAATAGTCATCATCCATTTTTAACTTTTTATCCATTTTTCTTTGCTCTTAGCTGTAGATAACCATTTAGACATCATAGTACAAAATCAAATAACTATTGTTAACAAAAGCTTCTTTCAAAGTCAAATATAATAATCAATGAGAAGAAAGCTTAATGGAATTAATGTGGTTTGACATGAATTTCTGTAGTCAGTTTAAAGCTATCAAAAGTCCTTTGAACAGGATTGATTTGATCTCTTGCTTGTCTTTTGCATGCATAAATTCTTGTTTGGCATCACAGAATTTGACCCTCGTTATGCTAAATGATTACATAACTGCATAATTAACCAATGTTACTTCCTATTAGGTTTCATTTCTTTCACAAGAAGCTTTTATGATTATAATAATAATCATTGCAAGCCCTAAAGGAGTCAAAGTTAGCTGACTATCAATATAATGGATATAAATATTATAATATAATGATTTTATTCTACATTTCTCTCTCTTCATATGTTTCTTTTTTCCCATGGCCAAAATAGGAGTGACTATTTACCACCAAATTGAATAATTAGGTGAGGAATTGTGTCTGCAAAGTAGATAAATTTTGACTTTTTCTTGGTATGCAGCAACTATATCTCAACAATTAGCTAAAAACTAATCTAGTAAAAATATCACCAAAATAAGCATAAAATTTTGACATTTTTTATCTGTACAAATTGAATACTATCTCTACCTTTTTCAGTAGGGGTTTGGTAAATCCTAGTAAAACTTACATATAATAATTTTAATATATTAAAAAATTAAATCACCTAGTATTTGTCAAAACAGTAATTTTTTTTTCTTTGTAAAAATTTGGTATTAATTAGAATATATTAAAAATTGAATTACCCAATATGTGTCACAACAATTAATACTTATAAAATTCATTTAAGTCATAAAAGGCACTGATAAAAAATAAAATACTGGAAATCATACTTAAAAACAATTGCTCATGTTTTTGTTTATTGTGTCGTTTCTTTTACAAAAACATGATTTTTTTTTTCTTAGCGTATATGAATTAATTTTTCAGAAGTTCATTTTGTCCCAAAGTCTTAGTAAAAAAAATCCCATTTTTCCCACACCTGTGTAATTAAGGTAGGATAGCAAACCCTTTTTAAAAGGATCAATTTTCTCAAAGCAAATATGAAGTTGTGCAAAACAATAACATTCTGCTTTTGTCAATGCAATGTATCACTTGCTCTGTTTGGTTCCCTTTCCTTACAGATTGTGTTATTCTAGACCAACATTCATTTGCAATGTGTTGGGATCTATTTGCTCTTTTTCTTTTTTCTCTGATAAGAACTCAGATTGACTTTTAAAAAATATTTTTAAAATATAAAAATAAAAATAAAATAAAAAACAACCTTTTTAATTTCTAAACTTAATTTTTTCATGAAACCCGTAATATGCTTTTGCTTTTGTTTTTTTAGAGACATCTCATCTCACTACGTTTTTGGTACTTCTGGAAAAAAAAAAAAAAAAAAATCCAAACAAACTCATCATTTTGGCACTATAATTGATGATTATACTAAGGAACTCACAAATCAAATGAATAAACAGGTTGGTGTAATTGCCAAAAATTTAATTTTCTATTAGCCTCTGTCAACAGGCACATTTTCTGTATTGTACTGTACAAAGCCATCTAAACCCATATCTACTTGTGATCTATAGTTCCAAAATAAAACAAAACCAATAAGAGATTCAATGCAAGCACCAATGTTTCTCTTCATGTACAATAGCAGTATCCATTCACCAGTAATCCAACAAGGAAAACTTCACCTGCAATCCAATCTTACCACCATCAGTCACTAGCTTCGCAGCTGTTACCAACCAATGGCCAGGAACATCATGGGGGCCGCGTAAAACCTCGCTGATATCCGTGTATTTAAGCAGTTTGGCAGAGCGAATCGGTGCAGGTGGACCGTCCGCGAATACACCGGAGTTAAGAACAGTTGGAGTTTCTTTTTTGGGACCAGCAGTGCTCTGCTGAGTGAATGTAAAGGTTGTGCTAATATTTGTGAGGAAAGATGATTTTCGCGATGCCTCTGGCGCTGAAGCCCATTCTGATTTCCGGATGGTGCAGTTGGATATGTGAGCATAGAGAAGACGCAGATGAAGCACATTCCTTGGCCAACTCCCTTTGCAGACAAGTTGTGCGCCTGTTACAATGTAAACACCACCTGAATCAAGCAACCAGTTAGGATCATGCTTTACAGCTGCCGTGCATACATTTGCGAATTTCTTCCATCTGACTGGCTCCAGAAATTGAGCGCTGGACTCGTTGTCATCGGATCCTCGCCACAAAGACGGCCTGTGCTCGGTTGGAAGACTGGAAGAGAGGACCATGGTATTTGGAAGGCTTGTCAGGTGTTGTACATGTAATGTCAGTCTGTTGCATTTTCTGCCCTCTAAGTACAAGCGCAGGCCAACTACAGGCTTTTGTTCAGTTAGTACCTGGCATTTCATAATGAAATCCCACAATTAACAAGAGAAATACAAGTTCAACATGTTAAGAAGGAGAAGATGGGATTACTGAAGCAAAAGACAAGAAGCATAAACCCGCTATACTTCAATGATCTAGCTTGCCATTGGACTTTGGCAAGGGAACTTATACCATTTATGGGGCTGGTCACTTTTCTTGGCTATTTTCCCTGACATTCCTGCTTCTATTAAGAGTTTCAACCCTCACTGTTACAAAACTTTGCACTCCTTATCTTATCAGAACTTGTTTGATAAACCCTATAAAACCTAAATTAAACCCAGCCTTTTCCTATACAGTGTATGTAAAATGCTCAAGTTCTGATCTGCAGCCACCATCAGCAGACAACATCTAATCTTCAACTTTAGGATTATTGTGTCCATTCTGTGAATTAATAAATTTTTACACCCATCCCAAGAATTTGGATATATTACGTCTATCTCCATTCTGTGAATTCATCACACATGATTTTAACTTATTTAAATAGATTATAATTTCATCCTCATGTCCCACAATGGATCTGCAGAAATAAACTGTTGAAATGTATAATCTGCAGCCGTAAATTGCAAGCAAAAGGGAGGTGGGTGTAATTTGCCCTATTTTGAGGGGTGTTTGCAATATCCCAAACCTCAAAGAAGATTGATGTAATTTAATAGAACATTTTACTTTAAAAAAGAAAGTTCACAAAGTCAGAATGTATTTAAGAATTTTATAAAACTGAAATATAGAACTCTAATTAAAAGAGTGAAGTCCCAAACATTCAATAACCACATGGTCAGGGAGAGTTAGTACAAGATACCTTTGTAGAGCTGATATGAAGTTTAGGACCCAAGAAACTAAATTGCAGGGAAGAGCTACAGGCCTTTCTACATTGATGCCTGAGAGGCAATTCGCAAAACATGGGTGCCCATTGCCTGGGAATTTGAAACTCCAAGAAGTATTGTAGATCTTCGGGAGCAGGCTTATCTGTTAAGAACAAGTGAATCAATTTGTTGTATACCTTGGCAGGGCAAAACTAAAGAATGATACCATGCAGGGTAAAACCATAAATGTAGAACTTTTGAGTTTAATTTAAGAGCCCAAACCATAATAGTTTCTAGAGAATTCAATTTGAAGCTTATTAATGGATTTTTTAGATAATATATAAATAGTAATACCAGTGGGATGGATATGAAGAAATGCAGCAAATATTTTATTGTCATTAGATTAGTGAATAAGAGCATACACCGCAAGTACAAATTAATTGCATGGCTTAGATAGCCGCTTCCAGGAATCCCTGTCAAAAGTGAGGAAATGGGAACAAACTTGAAGAGGATTGCTTCAGGATTAGATGGCACTGTCTGGAGCCAGTTTGAATGACTGTGCTTGAATATATCTCCTCCTCTTTTTGAGCAAATGATAGTGAGGCCCTGTGCCATGACAGAGTCAGATATTTGCAGCCTAGAATTTGTAAACATTTCAAATGGTAGATATCTTGGTTATTTTGGCTTACATCCTTGCTTGATGTTTCTGAAATACTGGTGAACTGCATTGTCTTCGATCGCATAACACGATCAAAGACCTCAGGAACCTACATGAACAATGATATTGCATCAATAGACATTTAAAAGTGTATATTAGAATCAAAGAAGATTAAGCAACTATACTTTCTGCTTGGCATCTGTTGTCTTCCTCTGTAGTAGAGAAGGGCTTCTTGCGTCCGAAAACAAAAAATCTCCAAGATCTTCTAAATATCTTTCAAGATCACTGGGAGGAATCTTTGAAGAATGTTTTTGCTTGACAGAGATTACATCTTGGCCTCCAACAGCCATACCAATTATTATGTGTGTCCCGTATGTCTGGATGAACCTGCCTTGCAAAATTGATGAGCATCATCATACTTATCAACCCAAAATCAAGCAATAATTCATAATCCAAAAATGCAATGAAGATTATATTTAACCAGATCACTTCACTTTTAATGAGAACTAACCAGTTTACCTCAACTACATGCTAATGAGAACTCCATCTAAAGGATAACATTAAGCATTATACCAAAGGGAAGGAAATATGAGGTTGTTTAATCAATTGGTTCCTCAATACCAAATAAACTAAACCCTTGTAAGCATGATAAAAATCATGAGAGCATAAAGTCCATTATTAAACCAACAATTAACTCGAGAAAGAACTTCATGAGAAGTTATTGAAAGTTCAAATTGTTTAGTTTAAACCAGGTAAACAGAGGTTATGCACGTTCGCATTTTAATTATCTGTCTATTTATTGAAGATTGTTCTGCTTACCTAGACAGTGAGGCTGGATCCCATTGAGCTGGAACCGACCGCTTTACTTCCTCTTGCAGTATTAGTGGAGAAGCAGTAAGGTGCAAATAGTAGAGTGAAATGAAATAGCCATCAAAAGCAAGATATTTGGTGTCAGCAGCATCATGAAACCAATCACCACTTAAATCAAATATAGCATTAAAATAGCCTGAAGGAATTTTTCCTTGCACTGCTACTTTCTGATTAAGCAACTCGGACATCTGCAAAGAAAGGAAACGATATGTAACAATCTCAAAAGAAATCAAGTTACGCATAGATCTTTAAACTAAACTGATATATTACTAGTTCACTTAAACTGATATTGAGATACACACAGTATGCTCCAGTAACGTGCAACAGCAAATACAACAAATCCAAAAGCCTGTCCCATTTTCACAGAATAATTCTTCTGATACAATAATATCCTCTGTACCGTTCTTCAAATATAGTTTGTTAATTAGTTTGAAAACATTTTGTACAGTTTTAAAATTTAAAATCATTATTGCATCAATTTTTTGTTTTTCCATATGCTCAGCCACCTCTGTTCTTATTCAAACCCATTTACACAAACCAACTTTCCCTATATCTTTTTAACTTAGTCCCAACAAGACCATCTATATATGAAGGCAGAAAAAACATCGTCCAAAGGGAGCAGAAGGGAGAAAAAATAACAAAAATTAGAAACCCACCTGGTTAAATTCAAGAACATCAGACTTGAAGCGCATTCGGTCCCCCTTATCACACCGTATATCCTCAGAAACCCCTCTAACGGTAGCTCCTCCAGGAAACAACATGTCCCTCTTATTCACTTCGTCCAGCACCACCAATCTCTTACCTCCAATTCCACCTTTAGCAAATTTTAACCGGAAATCACAGGTAAGATCAAACCCTTTACCCAGACACTCCAATGCCCTCATCTCCATCGGGAATTGTGCTCCCTCCTCCATCAAAGGTTCCATATAACAACAAAAACCCACAAACCAAAACAAAAATTACAGCAAACACAAGCTACGCCTACAAACCAAGGTCATATCTTTTAAGGTTAATAAAATGATGGGTCCACTCAATTCGCGTTTATCACACCCTCTGACCAACTGGGTTGCCTTGTACAACTGCAACTATTAAGTAGCATTAGCTATTTGGTTGTGGGTCAGTTTCATTTTTGTTCTTGTGGAAGAAGACAAAGTGTTACCGATTGCTATGTGGGGCAGTAAGCCCTTACCCAAATTGTTAGAGATACCGAATCCAACGAAGCTTCAAGGAAGGAGACGATGGCAGCAAATTATTAAAAGGAGAGCGGTGGGGAAGGTTGAACGAGGACAGGACCCCGCCGAAGGATGTTGACTGCGTCAAAAATAAAATAAAAGAAGAAGTCAACTTTGTTTTGCTCGTGCTAACCTGCTACAGTCGTAGGAAGAATAAATGGGACCCACAGTTCACAAGGTCAGCACGAAAGTTTTGACAATTGTCTCGTATTCCAGAAGGAAGAGGACTAAATTCTCTTTTAAAATAGAACATATCACTCTCTGTCTCAGTCACGATAATCAGTTAATTTTTTTAATGAATTGATTAAAAATAATTTAGTAATAAATAAATTAACAAATAAATTTTGACTAAAAACAAAAAACGAGATAAGAAAATTTTGTTTTCACCAGTGTTTTTGATAGCATCCTTAATTATTTATTGGAGTTTTGTTAGCTTATAAATACTTGTATATTTTTATGAACATAAACACATATTTTTCAGATACTTTTCAGATACGCTAACAGTTCATTAACTTATTAAAGGATATTTTAATTAACTACTAGTATATAAGATAAATTGATTTTAAAATTTAAGAAAAATTTCTTGTATAAGTTTATACAACTTACTTTTTCTAAAATGTTATGTTAAGCTCAGCCTTAAAAGGTCGAGGATAAAAGTTAATTGCATAATTAATAACTTTTTTTAAAATTAATTATTATCTCTTATATTAATTGTAATAATTATAAATATTTTCGCATATTAATTAAATTCTAAACCCTACAACTTAAAAATTTTAAATCTTAAAACTTAAAATTTTAAATTTTAAAATTTAAACCCTAAATATTAAATATTTAAGCCTACATCTTAAATTTTACACTCTAAAAATTAAAAAATCTAAATTTTAAAATTTAAATCTTAAAATTTAAATTTTAAATTTAAGACGTTAAAGGTTAAATTTTAAATCTTAATATTTAATTATATTTTTAAAATTTTTAACTCTAAATTTTAAAACTTAACATTTAAAATTTTAAAAATTTAAAACTTAAAATTATAAACTTTAAAGATCTGTTTGATTTGCTAAAAAATAAAGGATTGGACAGAACAAAAAATTTTGTCCCTTGTTTGATTTTGTAAAAGACTACAGTACTGGACAAATCCTTAAATTTTAGTTACTCACCGGACAAGAATTTGTCGAGAGTACTAGACAAAAATTTTAATATTGTTATCTCTCAAATCATCTTACAATTCTCTATACCTTGGCTCATCAAATCAATGGCGGTAAGTCCTAACAATGGTTATCAATCGGAGAGGTATTCACAACGATCGGTGACTGGTAAAGTACCGACAATAGTCAGCGACCGACAATGCTTTTTTAAATTTTATATTTTTATATATTATTTTAATTGTTATAAATATTAAAATTGTATTATATATTTTTTAAAAAATAATAGTATAAAGTATTACGGTAAATTAGACAAAAATGATATAAAATTTTTTGTCCAGTACATTAAACAACAAATAATGAACAGTACAAAAAGTTGTATTGTATCTCAACTCTTTGCACTGTACTGTTTTACTTGTACTGTCCAGTATTGGTATCAAACGCACCCTAAATCCTAAACTTAAAATATTAACCATAAACATTAAGATATAAATTAGACCCTAACTCTTAAATTCTAAAACTTTAAAATTATAACCCTAAACAATTAGACCTTACATTTTAAATTTTAAAATTTAAAATTCTTATAAAGTTTAATTAATACTTTCATTAATTATATTAAAATACTATTTATTATTTGACAGTATTAATTACTATTATTTACCTAAGTATTTGTAATGGACCAATAATATAAAAATATTAATGAGACACGTTCTCTTATCCTCAGTCCTTAGGGTTGAGATTAACATTTCTTTTTTTAAAGCAACAAGTTTTTCAATCCTTTAAGAAAAAATTCTAAAGAGAAATATTTCAACGTTTGCTCCTTTAATAATTTGTATAAGGATAATATACATTAATCTTCCACAACATATTACAGTAATTACACCATATAATTCATTCAAGTATAATTACTTGATTGTGATAATGTGTTTATTTAACTGAAAAGGGGTGTTTGGTGAAATGATTAATTTTGAATTCTGAAAATTCTGATTTAGGATTTTTATTTTTTGTGGCTGATATGATTTTTTTTTAAATAGAATTTTAAGAAATATGTTTCACATATTTATTTCTAATATAAATTTTATAGAAAGAGTAAAATTTTAATTTCTCAACCTTTTAAAAATATTTAAAGTTAACTAAATATATTTTAAGAATCATATTAAATCTTAAAATTTATATTTTCCATAATTCATAAATCTTGAAAGTAAAAAGTGAATCCATCTATCAAACATTCCAAAGTGTAATTTTAGACCATTTTAGTAATTTGAACAAGTCAAATTCATTCTTTAAACTTCTTTTACTTAAATAATTAAGAGGCAATCATGGCAGTTCAAATTGCAGTTTAGTGGTCCCGTTCTAATTTCTAAATTGATTATGTGAAGAAAAGACTATTACCAAAGACTATCTAGAAGTACTAATTTATAAACGTATTTATGGGAGCTCAACTAATTTATTTTAGACTTCGATTTGGTATTTAGTTTCACCGCGTATGGATGACTTGGAAAAATTTCTCTAAGATTCTACAATAATTGGATACGTATCTTTTGTTCCACAGACAAATACCACTACATACGTTATTACTTTTTATTAATTAATTAATAAATAAACTAGTTAATTAATAATTTGCAAATAAAAAATAGTTGCTTAGTGATATATATATGTGGAACAAAAGATCTAAATCATATTTAATCTTTATGAGGAAGTCTTGTAGATTTGTTACGAAGGCAACCTTATTTTATAAGCTATTTATTTTTTTAATGCTAAAGCCATGTTTCATGTTTTCTGGTTATTTCTTTACATCTGTGTTTGTACTTTTGGTTGGAAAAAGGAAAACATTGACACTTGAAAGTTGGAACTATATGCTTGGTCTTCAGTATTTGCTTTTATGTACATGGCTCATTGTTTCTTGTTATATTTTGGTTGAATGCATTGGTAAATGTAAATTTATTGAGCTCAACAAAGAGATAACTAAGACGTCCCAAGGAAACACTTCAACGTAACAAACAAAAGCATGTCAAAAGAATCGGAGACATTTTTTTTTTCTCTCATAATATCACAAATTTAAAAAAATATATTTTAATATTTTAAACTGAACAAAATAAAATTTTAAGTTAATAATAAAATTGAACGTTATTAAAATATTTTTTATTTGTATCAAAAGTTTATTTTTATTTAAAGTTTAAAATATAAAAATTTATTTTGTTCAATTTAAAATATAAAAATTATTTTTAAAATTAATAATAGTGTAAGAGGATAAAAAAAAAATTCTCAAAGAGTTAAGATATAGTATAATGTGTGACATATAAACTAAATTTATTGAGTCTCAACATTTTAAGTTAAAAAAAAAATTAAATGAGTAATAATATATCCTACAAGCAATAATTGAGTGTGGTAACATCATTCTCAAACGTTTAAATGCATGAAACAAGACTTCAAAAAGCTTACACTAATTAATTAAAATCTTAATCATAAAGATGCAAGCGATGATGAATCAATCTCGAGGTCACAATAGATTGTTTTACTATGGAGCATTGAATATGGATTCAGTCCAACTTAAAGACCAAAGCTCAAGTTATCCTAAGCCATTCTCAAATAAAATAGCCATAACTCCTTGTCTAGACATCATATTGATGTAGACATTGGAAACGTAAGATCTAAAGAAACTTTCATGTTTATGAGTTAAATAACCAATTCTGCTGTCTTAATTAATGATGGGTTTAAATCTCCTGTGAAGTGTAAACTTGGAGAGAACCTACTATTTTGGCCAAGTTTGAAGGCCTTGGTATTTGTTCTTGGAAACCAACTTCGATTTAAACCATTTAGGCTTGAGCAGGGTGTTAGTTTAATTAGGGTTTTAACTGGTTTTATGATCCTTTTAAGGTTGGGGACTTTGGTATTTTTTTTCTTAATGGAATTCTTTTGCTTTCAAGTTCTTTTTGTTCAAGATTTGTAAGTTTTAACAAATTGTTCTTGAAAGATTTTTTTTTTTATATAAAATTGGTGATTCAAAGTCTCTTTTAAAACCCTCGGTTTGTACTCCAAGCCAATTTACTTGCTATGTGGACTAGTTATGGCTTTAGTTGAACAAAATCCCAATATAAAAGTTGATATGGACCTTACAATGGTTGGGCCATTAGAAGGGCCTAACGGCCGAAACATTAAGCCCACGTCCATTTGCAGGCATATTTACAATATTGCCATCCTAACTAATAGTATAAATAGTCATTGATGAACTTGGATTTTTGTACTTCTCTCGACTCTGCCTTCAGCGTTAGAGTTCTATACTCGTTCGACCTTTTCTGTTGTTAGTCTTGCAGGTGTTAAGATATATCTAAAGCTATTATATTTTTTTTGGATTAATATAATATTCTCGCTTAAAATTATTTTCATTAGAAAGTTTAATTTTTTTTTATCTATGTTATAAATTGTCACGTCAAATAGGAATGTTATTATATTTTTATCAAGTTTTATAATATTAGACTTTATCTTATTAGGTTTAATATAATGAGCGTTATGTTACACCAAAACTAAAAGGTGATGTATCAATCCACCAGATAAAAGGTGGTGTATCTCAATATCTCAACGAAATAAAAGGCAGTGCTGATTTTGGTGTCCTCATAACAATTTTTTTTTTTTTAACTCAAGTTTAAATATTATTTCTCATCAAAAAATAAAATCACTTGAATATTAATTAACAAGTGTCCATGATTTTCCAACTTCAAAGTCAAGAGAAATTTACGTGGCAGAATATATATTGAGAATGACATATTTCATATTTATTATTTATTAATGTATAATGAAGTCAATATTTATTATTCATTAATTGATCGATGAAGTATTAATTATTTTCATTTGTTCAAATGTTTTTCAATACAAATACACTTAACGGAGTAACAATTTGGCTTTCACACTGTATAGCTAGCTGTGGGTGGAGAGAAGATTATTGGCTTCAACCTTCAAAGAGTCTCATGGCTTTGTATTTCCTTTTAATTCTCAGTTTGTTTGTGGGCTACAATGTTGTTAATGAAAGAAGCAAGATTGCAGAAGATGGAGATCCGAGGTTAGCGCATGTCGATCTCAAGGGAACCTTGGTATTTTCATTTTGCAATTCTCAAAATTATTATTGAAATCTTTACTTCTGATAGATATGGTTAATTGGTATTCACTTTCACATTTGTAGCCTAAGGAAGATGATGATTTTCATTGCTTAGATATCTACGAGCAACTTGCTTTTCAACATCCATTACTTAAATACCACAAAATTCGGGTAACTCTTATATGTTAACAAAAAAATATTTCTATTAATCTCTTTGTTCTTCCCTATATATATTTGAAACTAAATTGCTTTGATTGAGTGCCTAATATAGAACTTATATTATATTTATGATCTGAGTTGTTGAAAGATTTAAACTTATAATATAAAAAATTATGCTATGAAGTTAGGGATATGATACAGTTCATTCATTAAATAAAATTCCAAGTTTAAATTATTATTTTGTAATTGTTTACAAGACATTTTAGTGTTTCATTTTTTTCTGAAAATAAAATATATTAAGAAACGAGATGAAACGTAAATAAAGATTTGAGTACTAAATAAAATTTTGGACAAGATTAGAACTAAATTTTCTATATATTCGAGATTGAGCAAGTATAGGCAAAATTCCAAAAAGAGCGAGTTTTATATAGCACTTTCAAAATTTTGCTTTGATATACTAGCAAGCCAATAAGCCCATAAAAAGAAACAAATTCTGGCCTATAAAATTAAGGTCCCTTAGAATTAACTGTCCAAGAATCTAGATCTAAGAAATATTGAAACGGAAATAGCCATATATCATTGGATTTTGTAAATTGTACTTTATTTTTGGGCCTAGCCTTTGATTATGTGAAGAGAAAATTTATGCAATAATAATGCAGAAGGTCCTATTTTTGAAATTTTAAAAGATGTCATGCTACTGGTGATTTTGCAGGTAAATTTCTAAACCTATAAAACTCTTACATTAAAAAAAATAATGATTCTTATGCTTTTATATAAGAAAATATAGTTCATTTGGAAACTCCTTATAATATATTACTACTTAAATATTTGTTTGTTTTATGATTGTTATGCTATTACTAACCTAAATCATTATAACCATATAATTTATACATTCTTTTGCAACACAGCTATATCCAAGTTTCTCCAAAAACTCAAGGAAAATTAGATCATCATATGTTGGTAAAGGTTGTCCACCAGGGAAGGTGCCTGTTCAGAGGATCAAAATGAATCATATTAGAAGTGAAAATTTTACAAATGCTCCAATTTCCAAATTTCATCAACTTTCCAATGGTTACTATATGTTCTCAGGCTGATGGATATCAGAGAACTGGTTGTTACAACGCAATGTGCTCTGGCTTCGTGCAAGTCGACCCAAAAGTTCATCTTGGTGCACTGTTTGATAAAATGTCTAAAATCGGAGGAGAGCAACGTGTTGAGAGTTTCACAGTTAAACAGGTAATTTTCAATACAGATAACATCTTTCTACTATTTCAAAGCTTTGTAATTTTTTCTTTTTGGCTTCTTTGCTTAGCCACTAATGATTAACAAGACCTTTTACTAACATGTGAATTATTCTATTGGACAAATCAACAGGACACTGGTGGTTACTTGTTAGTAGAAACCGTACTATTGGGTATTGGCCAAAAGAAATATTCAGTCCCTTAGCCAATGGTGCATCCATGGTCAGTTATGGTGGCACAACCATGGCTTCTCCTATTGGAATCAGCCCACCAATGGGGAGTGGTTTGCTTGCTACTAAGAAATTTGGAAGAGCTTGTTACTTCGCGGGGATTAAAATTATAAATTCTATGTACGAAGAAACTGATATAAATGCTAATGACATGAAAACCAACTGCGATACGGGACCCAATTGCTATACATTGTTGTATCAAGGCTATCAAAAATGGGTCATTCCCAAAGGGCACTATTTTACCTTTGGAGGACCCGGTGGCAAATGTGATGCATCATAGTATTCAAAGTTATGCTATCTGAATAATTCAAGAGTGGGAAAATAAATAGTTATCACTGTGATTGCTAATTTTGTTATCATTGATGGACTAATTTCAAATTAATTCTTTTATTTTCTCACTTTATTTATTCTGTCAATTCATAAAATTTTGCATTATTGAAGACAGAATAGTGAAGATGTTGTTTGATTCCTTCAAATTTTAGTAATGTTAATAGTTAAGAATGTAAAAGAGAACTAAAAATTGAATTAGGCTGAAGTAAATTTCAGATTTATATAAAATTTAATGAGCTTAAACTCAATTTATTTAGTTTACAAATTAATTTTTGAAATTTAAGTTTGATTCATTTAAAAATTTAAAATAGTAAATTAGCTCAACAGTTAAACTTAATTAAAAAAAATATAATGTTATAATTATATAAAATAAATTTTTTTATAGAATTAAAATTAATTCTAAATTCATATAAAATTATAAAATATAATTAAATATTATGAAACAAATATATATGATATAACAATTATTTTAGATAAATTGTAAAATGTACCTACGATTCTAAGCTAGGTTTGACTACCGCAACGCTGGTCTTCGCGGACAGGAAGTTGGGCAGAGGCAATTATTTTGGAGCTTAGGTCAATACTTGCTCCGAGTTGGGGAGTATTAGCAGAGTTTCGGCAGTAACATACTTGGCCTAAATGGCGAGCGGGGCTTTTATAGCGGGAGTATCCCAGTGGCATTCTTGTAATTTCAAGTTAGGTCTCTAATGGGCCTGGATCAAGTAATTGGGCTCGGGCTAATATTATTGGACCCTTGATGTCCGTTCATATTAGTAGTTTTTTTTTTTTTTTTTTTTTTTTTTTTTTTTTTTTAAATTTAAAATATTTTGGTAACATAAGATAAAAATAAAACCAAAAAATAAAAAGGAAAAAAGAGTAATGTCTTACAAAGGCCACACCTGAAAATTTTTTAGAAAAAATTTCTTTTCGTAAATTTTATATTATCATTAATTTTTTTAAAAAAATTCAAATTTTAAATTAAATTAAATAAATTATTATATTTTAAATCAAGAATAAATATAAATATTATTGAGGGTTTTTATATATGTACAAAAAATTTATTTTTATTTTTAATTTAAAATTTAAAAGTTTATTTTATTTAATTTAAAATATTAATATTTTTTTAAAATTGATAATAGTATTAGGAGTAAATAGATTTTTTTTTTCTCAATTTTTAATCTATCAAAAGCACTCTTAACAAAAGATGGAAAAAAAGTCAATTCAAACATGATTTTATTCTAATATGACAAATGCAAAGGTCATAACTCATAAGCCCATCCCTCTCCTTGACGTTTTTCTAGCAGCATCAATCTCTTTAGCTTTTCTTAATCACCATTGAATGGGCTGGTTATACAAATAAGATTTTAACGTGATTATTGTTGTAATTGTTGAATCTTTCAGTCATGCTCTCCTATTAGTTCTTTTAGGTCAAAGGATTCTTGATTCAAACTTAACAAAAATAACAAAGTAGTTTAAGAGAGAAAAATTGGGCGCTAATTGATTTTATATATGAAGTATTCATAGAAAATAGAGATAACATTAGATTAAATAGACATGATATATGTATGAGTCACATGATAACATAGTTGCACAAACTACAATACGACATTACAATAGCACCAAGTCTAGTTTGATTTGGCGAGGGAAGAAAACAAAAAGGGCCTATTGGAGTGTGAAGGAAGACTATTTTATCACAAGGGTGTAATGAAGACTACCATATTTGCAAGGGTGTGAGAAATCTCTTTATTGACTTCCTTGAAAGAATTACATTTCTTGTACAGCAGGATCAACTTTTACCTCGTGTTTGCGAGTTGTCATATGAGAGTGAAGGAATTTAATTTTTGAAGTATTACATATACCTGTTCAGCTTCTCTTCTTTATCTCTTAGTCCTTTATATAGTAACTATTCTGCCTTCTATCTAAAGTTGGAAAGCAAACATAAAGGTGCCCAAACTTATGTTAATGCTGCACGTTGTTATAAAAAAGACCAATATAAATGGTATGCCTACTTTATTTTGGCTGCATTGATTATATTGTTAATTTTTGTACATATCCCTTCTTGTTTTGAAAATAATATTGATACCAACTATAATAATTAAAACCCATTCTTGATTTAAAATTATTAATCCTCTAACGTGCGCGACCCAACTCTCCTCCGGCCATAACCACAAACCCTTCCTAATTGTTAACTCTTTTGCATGCTTGCTTCATAGAGTTAGAATTTATACCTAAAGTTTAAGATTTAGAGTTTATATTTAAAGTTTAGGATTTAAGATTTATGAATAGAGTTTAGGGTTTATGTATAAATTTTAAAATTTATATTTAAAGGTTTATATGTAAAGTTTAAAATTTAAAATTTATGTTTAGAGTTTAGAATCTATGTTTTAAGATTTAGAATTTATATTTTTACATTTAGAATTTTTGTCTGAAGTTTAGAGTTTAAGATTCATTGCTTCCAAGTGTATTCTTTGCCTTCTAAAGTGCATTGTCGCTTTACACTCCATCTTCTGTTTAGTTTCTGGTTTGATTATTCTTTTCCTTATATATCCAATGACTCGTATACTTGTAAAACAAAATAAAGCATGGAAATCCAAGCTAGCATACTTTTTCCTTATATTCATGGAAATGGAAATAAATCCAAATTCAATTGAGAAACTTACTAGTAGGGATGTACATCGATTCGGTTTGGTGTGGTTTGGATTCAAAACTGCACTGAATCAATATAGATAATTTATAAAATTTGCAAAACAAAAATTTAGTTATTAGTTTGTAAATTTATAATTTTTAAACTGACTATAGGTGATTTGAATCAGTTTCAAAGTTTAAGTTAGTTCAAGAATTTTTTATTATTAAAGCATGATAGAGATAGCAATATGGCAAGTTTTTGACTCACAAAGAGAGAGTTCAAGCATACAAATCTCAATTGGACCACTAATTAAAGAATAAATCAACAAACATACAAAGAAGAGAAGACATTTAAGCGTAGTAGTATAACTTCAGTGAATCTTCTAACATTGTTTTATTGATTCTCAGTTGTGTTAGCTATGAAATTATTGAGGGAAAATTTGAAGAAAAACTCAATGGAATAAGGAACGAGTGATAGAAGCATGACAGGGGTTGTCTTATCCTCCTTCCCTGACTCGTTACACAACTCTACCATTTCAGACTTTTGACTGTGTGATGGGCGAATGATTGCTAAAATGAAAGAGCTAAAATAAGAGAACAGAGTTAGGGATTTAGAATTAGGGTGGATGCTTAAATGTTTGCTCTTATACGATATGGGTGTTGGAACTTTTAATTTGAATGTTTTAGCCATTTAAAATATTGTGCTAAGGTTTCCCTTGATAATAATCCGGATTTATAAAATTTTGGCGGTTTGATTTAAGTCAATTTATAAATTTTTGAAATTGACAAATTCACTGATTTGTTAGTTTAGAAATATTTAAAACCGACTTGTCGGTTCAGTTCAGTTTGTGTCGGTCTGTGAACACTCTTACCTGTTAGTGCAAAAATGAAGTCGAGGAAGATCGACCACGCTCGAACAGGATCGTGATCCTCCGGTAAATAATCATTCCGAAACCTTAATCTCTTGGAAACCTTAGCACAAGGTCCGCCAAGCTTTCTGACAACGGAGGAGTCCTCGTTCATCAATTCTGCCGTAGAACGTCTCTACAACCTCAGCTAATTCCAACACTATCTCGCACCAAGCCATCACAAACCCCATAGCCTGATCCTTGAAGCTCTCGTTTGATCCCTCCGATTCAACAGAATATGCAAAAGCTATTCCTTTCATTTCCCAATTGATTTCGCAAGATTTCTAATTATTATCAATGAAAGGTTTTGGCAAAACAAACATCAGACCATCTTCCGAGTCACATAATGTAGTCTGGTTTTTCATTGGCGGCTGTATTATTCTCATCATAATCTGGATTGAGTGCTATATCATCTACACATTTTGGCGACTAGGAGAGAAGCTCAGTGGGAAGCTAGAAGAGCTGCTCTGGAGAAGAGAGATCGAGGAAAGGGTGCGTGGAGCATTGGGACATCATCAATATGACCCTTCTTCTCCGTTGTCTTTTGGACAAGAAGCATTCCCCATACGTTTGGAAGACTATGAGAAAGGACAATTATTATCAATTATTTCATTGAGCTCCCAAGTCTATCATGGAGAATGTCTACTACAATCTTTAACGCACTCGAGTGAGCTTATGTGCCCTGTTTGTTGGATTGACATTTCTATGATAATAGCATCAACTAATTGTTATTATTATTTTTTCACTTATTATCAGTTATTTGTTTCTGGCTTCTTTTTTCCTTATAAATCCAATTATGATCTCTTAAAAGCAACTATAGAATGTTGATTTTATTTTAATTTGTTCGGTTTTTTTTTGGCTGTAAGTTTAAGTTTTATCTTATGGTGAGAAAAAAAGCAAATTGTTTGTAAGTATTTATTGAGTCCTAAGTTTTCTCTGTTTCAAATTTGGGACGCCATCCCTTCACCTTAAAATTTTGTTTACCAAAAAAAGTAAAATTACTTATGTGTCATTTATGCTAGTTTGTGAGATTAGATATATAATAATTTGTTGACTAATGATCACCATTATTTTTATCTAATTTGATTTTATAGCAAACCAATCAACATTCAAAACAATTTTAGAAATTTATTGACATATACTTTCATTTTTTAAGTAAAAACTTAATGCAATGACACTTGTCATACAATTAAAAAGCCAATCTATTGTACTTTTATTATATATATATATATATAGAGAGAGAGAGAGAGAGAGAGATTAAAAAGAAAAGCATCATGATAGATATTACAAGATCACACATAGAATGCCAATAAAGAAATTACAATGTTTTCAATAAATTATTTTGTTTATTATTTGTACAATGTTTGATCATTATTTGTATAATATTTATGTAAGTTATGAGCAAAATTTTAGATGATACACAAAATAATATAATTGATATTTATGATATTTGGATATGTTTTTTATATACTTTTTCTCTTAATTTATCCAAAATAAAAGGCTAAGATTTGAGAATCCTAACATAACATTGTAAGAGAATAATATAAGAGAATCCTAACCGGATTTTACCCTATATGAAATGTTAAGATTTTGTTAACACGATATTTTCATGTTAAAGAGTAACATAAGAAGTATGTACATGAAAATGGAGAAGTTCTTAATTCATGTTTTTGGATGAACAATCGGTGCGCTGCACTCTAATGATTTCATGCTCGCCGGAAGAACAAAGGATACCCTTAAGCTCACTTTCTTAGCTTTCTCGGTACCTCTCTCTTTGTCTTGCTTTTCTTTTTGTTGATCCTTTCTACTCTGTTTCTCAATTTCTCTTTCGGCTTTCTCACTCCTTCGCTCCTTCACCGACTCCCTGTTCTAATATGATTTCCTATTAAATTCTGTTACTCTCTCCACTTTTTTCAGTTTTCTATTTCCTTTTCAATCTCATTACCTTGCTTAAATAGTAGTTTGAAAATGGAAATAGTATTTGTCCCAAATCTCTAAGAACAACACTCTTACTCCTTTTATACTACAAACGGGACCTAGTATATTTTCTAGGAAACACGCAAACATTGTTACGAACACTCTGGCAAAGATGAGAGCCCTTAGTGCAGATAAACTTGAGTTCTTCACTGCTACTTCGGTTGAAGTTTCAAACCACCTCCTAGCTGATGCTTTGGGAGTGGCCTTCCTAAGACTTTAGTCTTTTTCCTTTCTGTTCTTTGGTTCTGTTTCTGTCTTATGCTACTAAAAAAAAAAAAAAAAAGAAGAAAAACCAATAACGTAGGTAGGCATGAGAAATTGGTGTCATGTTAGAAAAACCAAATACATTTTTATGTCTAATTTTATATTGTAGTGTGAAAGAACTATATGGTGTGAAAATGTAAAATACTAAGATAAAGTAAAAAAAAGAACTATCACAGTAAAAAATATTTTTAATATACTGGTACTTTGTCCATGTTAGCCCTTGCCCAAATGAAACTATTATCATTACAAAATTTGAAGGAATTAAACAGCATCTTCACTTCCATTCTTTGCCTTCAATATTACAAAATTTTATGAATGGACAAAATAAATAAATAAAGTGAGAACATAGAAGAATAAATTTGAAATTAGTCTACCAATTATGACAAAATTAGCAATGATAACGATAACTATTTTATTTGCCCAGTTTTGAATTATTTAGATAGCATAATCTGAATGATATCATGCATCACACATGCCACCGGGTCCTCCAAAGGCAAAGTAGTGCCCTTTGGCATTCAATACTTCTTGATAGCCTACATACAACAATGTATAGCAATCCGGTGGCGCATCGCAGTTGGTTTGCATGTCATCAGCATTTATATCAGTTTCTTCATACATAGAATTTATAATTCTGATCCGCACGAAGAAACAAGCTCTTCCAAATTTATATTTAGTAGTAGCATGATAACCACTCCCCATTGATGGGCTGAATCCATTAGAACCCCTGGTTGTGCCACCATAACTGACCATGGATGCTCCATCGGCTAAGTGAGTGAATATTTCTTTTGGCCAATACCCAATAATATGGTCAAGACTTGTATTTCTACTAATAAGTAACCACCAGTGCCCTGTTGATTTGTCCTATACAATAATCCAAATGAAAAAGTACATATGATAGTAAAAGCTCTTGTTAATCATTATTGACTAAGCAAAGAAGCCAAAAAGAAAATAAAAAATTACAAAGCTTTGCAATAGTAGAAAGATGTTTTCTGTGGTGAAAAATTAGTAATTTTATAGAATTGTTTTATTTCTTCATAAATGTATTGAATGTTACCTGTTTCACTGTGAAATTCATAGCAAATTGACGTCCTCCGATTGTAGACATTTCATCAAACCCATCACCAAGGTAATGGTCTGGGTTGACTTGCACGAAGCCAGGGCACATTGCATTATAGCAACCAGTTTTTTTATATCCATCAGCCTGAGAACATATAGTAAATGAATCTAATTATGATACAACCAGTAAATGGGATTAAATTGGACAAAACACTTTATAAGACTAAATTGAAGCTAGTTCATCCAAATCTTAAGAAAAAAAAAAATTATATGTTTAAACAAAATAATAAATAAAAATAAATAAATAAAAAGTTTCTTACTGTCCAATAAGCTGTTGCTCGAGTTAAAGTGTCATTATATAGACTTGGATGCACCTAACACATTATCAAGATATGAGTAAATAAGACATTATTATTAATTAATGATGAGCATAAATAAGGCATTTGAAATTTTTTCTAACGCGTATAAAATAATTGAATTACAAGTATCACTTACTGCCCATCCAATTGCTATAGCATTAAGTTCACTGGGAGGACCACTTGCCACCCAAATTAAAGCCATACTGAATTGATTCTCTAGTTGCAGAGTAGGATTATATAAGGCGATTAATGATCCTGCTCCACGGAATGTGGCGTTTCGGACTGTATCCAGTGTGGCATACTACGAAACCAACGTTACTTAGCAATATAACATTGACGAATTTACCTAATTAAATATTTCAATACCATAAATAAAGAAAAAAGAAATTTATCAGGATAAAAAGAACTCAAAAGTATATATATATTCTTCGTATAAACCCATTAATCCAATTTGAAGAGACTACGGTTATAAAGATAGTAAAGTATTTCATATCAAATATTTCAAGTAATCGAAATTTATGTATTACTAAGAAAGTCATCTGCCTAGTTAAAATATTAGTAGCTTGCAAATTCTAAAGCTTCCTCTCCCATAACAAAACCAAACGAAAAGGTAAACAATTTTTTTTTTTCTTTTTTGAGAAAAAGAGTAAGTTAGAAAATTTGAGGACTAAGGACTTACGTGGTGTCCAGGGTAATAACCATTGGAAAGTTGATGAAATTTGGCAATTGGAGCATTTGTAAAATTTTCACTTCTCATATGATTCCTTTTGATCCTTTGAACAGGCACCTTCCCTGGTGGACAACGTTTACCAACATATGATGATCGAATTTTCCTTGAGTTTTTGGAGAAACTTGGATATAGCTGTGTTGCAAAATAATCTGAAATTTCAGTGATAAACTATAGCTGAGTTGCACAACAATCGTAAAATAAACAAATTTTTAAGTGATAATATATTATAAGAAATTTCCTAATGAATGTTTTCTCATATAAAAGCATATCCATCACTTTTTTATATAAAAGTTTTATACGTTTCAAACCACTTCTAAATTAAATTAAACTATGTTAAATTGTCTTAAATCTTAAACTAACAATAAAATAATGAGATGTGATTTTCTCAGACCAACCAAGTTGGTTTGGTGCTACTTTTTGGTCTAATCAGCAAATTTGTATCTATTTATGGGCTTATTGGCTCGCTAGTCTTTTCAAACCTATATTTTGAAAGTGTTACATAAATCTGATGGCTTTGACATAAATTATTACCTTTAGACACATAATTTTGCTTATACCGATCACATCTCGAACTTACAAAAAATTTAGTTTTAATCACATCCCAAATTTCATTCAGAACTCAAATTTGTCATTTTGAACACCTCTCGTATCTAGTTTGTCTTGTTTTTAAAACTGTCACAAACTTTTTAAATTAGAATAAAACACTAAAACGTATTATTTTATGTTCAACTTTGTAGACAATTAAATAATGGTAACTTAATCTGACAAATTTCATCATTGAATAAGATGTATCATATCCGTAATTAGGGACAGATCCGGAAATGGGATAAAAGGAGCCGAAAAAATATTTAAAAGTAACAGGCCCAACTCTAATTATTATATAATTTGTGTATAAAAAGTGTAATTATTAACAAATTATACATAAGAAAACATTTAAAATTTTTAAGGGAGTGGGTGAGAGGGGGCCTTGCCCTCCAGTAAATCCGTCCCTGTCCCTAATCCATCACATAATTTCTTATTTTATAAGTTTAAATCTTTCAATAACTCTACCATAATGTAGTCCAAGATCTATATTAGACACTCAATCAAAGCAATAATTAGTCGCAAATATATACAGGGAAAAAAAGAAGATTAATAGAGACATTCTTTATAACATATATATGACAGTTACCTGAATTTTGTGGTTTTTAAGTAAAGGATGTTGAAAAGCAAGTTGCTTGTAGATATCTACACATTGAAAGTCATCATCTTCCATAGGCTACAAATGTGAAAGTGAATAACAATTAATTAACCATATATATCAGGAGCAAAGATTTCTATAATAACTTTGAGAACAGCAAAATGAAAATACCAGGGATCCCTTGAGGTCGACATGCCGTAACCTAGGATCTCCATCTTCTGCACTCTTGCTTCTTCCATCAACAACATTGTAGCCCACAAACAAACTGAAAATTAGAAAGAAATACAAAGCCATGAGACTCTTCGAAGGTTGAAGCCAGTAATCTTCACTCTGCCCACAGCTATATAGTGTGAAAGTGAGGAAGTGATAAATATAATATCTGTCCAATTCACTACTCCATTGACTAAATTTGTATTGAAAAGCAATTGGAGACATGAAAATAAATACGAATATTAAATGCTGACTTCATTATTAATTAATTAATTAATAAATATAAAATATGTAATTCTCGATATTCTATTATTTTCTCCATTTCAACTTGTTTGTTTTTAAGGTTTCTGTATGAAAATAAAGGAAGGCAATAAATAACTATATAAATGATATAATTTTACAAAATTATCTTTGTTTATCATTAATATAAGATTAATTAAGATAGTTGATAAGAATTAACATTAATTAATTGGAAAGAACAAAGTTGGAAAAAAGAAATACAAGCCACGAGACTCTTTGAAGGTTGATGCCAATAATCTTCGCTCCACCCACAGCTCTTCAATGTCAAAGGGAGTAAATATGAATATTAAATACTTCATTGATTAATTAATCAATAATAAATATTGACTTCATTGGGAATGAAATATGTCATTTCCAATATTCTATTAACTACATTTTTGACTCAGAAGTTGAAAAATTATTGACAGTTATTTTTGAGAGGATTTAGTAAATCCACTTTATCCATATTTATCTTATGGATTTTTTTTTTCAAATTCTTATATATCCTTTATTGTTCCTATTAAATTTTGCCATTATCTAATTTCCCTTGTTCCATTGCTGGTGTACATCTTGCTATACACCCCATATATATAAAAGTTATTTGTAAGAGGAAAATTTAAAGATAAGAAAGATAAAAGTAAGAGACACGACAAGAAAAAAAAGAGATGTTAAAGTGAGTGTAAATAATTAATGATACATATAACATTATTCAAAGGGCATTGTTTGTTATATATTTATTTGTGTTTTCGTTATTATACACCCTTTACTTATTAGATATTTATATAGGTAAAATTATAAGCAGAAAGTCAAGAGAAATGCAAAAATAATATAAAAAAAGTGTAAAAGTAAATATAAATAAATAATGTTAGATATAACATTACTTCAAAAAAATTAAATAGGTAAACAAGGATTGCACAAAGATTGAACAGAGAGGGAACTATAAACTCAATTTAGAGAATGCATCGAGTGTTGCTACATACACTTCTATTCTTCACTTTACTAAAACATCAGTTTCATGGCGCCAAAGGGAAATAACGGAAACAAAGAAAATATCAGTTAAAAGTTAAACTTACAGTAAAAGAGGAAAAAAAAAAAGCAGAACAAATTAAAATAAAAAGCAACATTTCATAGTTTGGATATATAAGAGAAAAAGAAACCAAAACAAAAAGGAAGAGAAAAACACTTGAGCAGCATACATTATATATGCTACAAAAGAATTTTAATAATCTTTTCTGATACAGTGATAAATAAATGAAAATACTTGTACCAAGGAAGGAGAAAAGGGGAAGAGATGCAATGCAGGGCAAGCAATGAAATGCAAGGCTTTTCAAATATTTGCCTATAGAAAAACAAAAATTTAATGGCATTTTGCAAGAGAGACAAAATTTCTTTGACACAAACCATGTCTTATGACTATATGATTGATAAAAAAATTTAATTAATGCAACATACAACATTATTTTATCATATTTTACACTAAAATATTATTTGGGTTCCTTTTAAATTAGAGTTGTCACAAATTAATTCTTTTGAGATTAATTGTCTCAAAATGACTTTCTTAAATTTAAATGACCATAAATCAGTATTTCTGTAACACTGTCAAATATTTGATGATGTGATTTTTGTTTTTAACACATGGACAAAGCGGATGCAGACTTGACTAGTTGAGTCAGTGTAATCCCCCTCCCTCACAAAATTTTCAAAATTTCCCGTGTCCAACATCATCTCAATCTCGAATCAGTTTTCCCAGTGAGTGAATTAATATTCAGACGAAGTCCAATGGAGGAGCCCTTCAGGCGTCAAGGACCAGCCGTCTACTGGTGTTTCTGGTACATTCTTATCCGAATTTCTGTGTCTCTATGTTTGGATAGATGTCAACTGTTCTCCATTGTGGTTTTGGGAAGACCCTTTGGTGCTGGACCCATCTGCCTCCTCATAACTTGTTTATCGCTATCAACAAAATGTATTTGCAAGTCACAAAATTCATGGCCGGTGGATGAGAATAACTTGTTAATCACTATCAATAGGCATTAATTCTTAATAAGTGAGAAAACTTAGAAAACCCATAAAGGAGAACTTTCAAAAAACGGAGAAAATTGAGAGGTCGAAAGAATGAACTGGGTTAGTGCATGGTAGGTCTTGAATTGAAATAGGGGGTTGGCAAGTAAAGTCATCCTAATTTTTAAACGTGTATTTTATGAATAATACGAGGTCCACTATAAACTAGATTTAGAAAGAATGACTATAATATTCATGCTAATTCTTTTAAGATATCTTATATCATTTCTTCTCAGCACAAGGGAGGTGAATTGGTTTTAGAAGGTGCTAGCTAGACTTGTAATTAAGCTTGCATCGAAGCCCTTCGCGCTCTTAGTATTTGTACATAAGGCTGTGTTTCAAGCTCTATGAAAAGTTGCTTTTGAGTTCCCTCTGCATAATTACTTATAATAGAGGCTGAACCTTGAACTTGACTAGTGAAGAAAGCAACAAGACGAAACGACAGGCTATAACTATAGTTAGAACCGTCTTGTAGGCACAAAGTATGGTAGATATCTTAAGCTTGCTAGCTAATTAGTTTCATCACTCATCTTGGGGACTTCAATTCCTGAAATAAGTATGCATATGGAGTTTCCATCTCCAGCATCAGCTCCAAGAAGAATTTGCTCATCAATATCCATTTTTCTTATTCCTAAGGGTTTTCTCTAGAGTTTAGTGGTTTGAATTTCCACAAAAATCTGAATTTTAGTCTGAACCACAACAAAACCCAGTTAATATTTTCTCAAATACAGAGAGTTAGAGACACGGAATTTTGAGTGAGAAATGTACTAAAACACCAGCAGATGGCTGGTCCTTGATGGCTCTTACCATTGGACTTTGTCTGTATCTAAATTCGCGCAGTTGCAGTGGAAAACTGATTCGGATTGAGATGATGTTGAGACACCTGATGGCATGAAATTTTGGGAATCTTGAGAGGGAGAGGTATCAAGCTGACTTAGCTTGCCCAATCAGCATCCACTTCATCTAAAAATATACATGTTTGAAAAACAAAAGTCAGATAGTGTTACAATGAAGATACTAATTTGTGACTATATAAATTTAAAAGAAACATTGCCCGAGCGCGCATTAAGAGGAATCACTGCCTATGGATTCACTATGCTACAAAAAATCTAGGTGAGAGAGCAGATAGATAGTGCTAGAGTTGAAAGCACTGTCCTGTACGTTAACGTAGACAAAAAGCATTTTCAATGTTCGTCCTCCAAAATACTTAAAATCATAGCAACTAATCCCTTTCTCTCATTCCTTCTTGCACAAAAATAGTCTCACAGCGTTCTTTCCTCCGCTATCGCCAGTAAGAACTCAGCCCATTCGTTCTCTATTTTTCTCACTCGCACAAAGCCCCTTCTTGGAAAGTCGATCTCCTCGCATCTCCTCCATTTGATGTTTCTCTTATTTTTCCTTCTCCATGTTTAGGGCTTCAATTTAAGATGTGAATTCGAGGGCTGCTCTGAATTTGTTAAAACTCCTAACCCCAATCCTTGAACCATTAAATATCATTATTTGATCATATGGGTATCTTATCATGCGCCCCTAGTTTCTCTGTAGGGTTTCCTTTTCATACATGCAAACAAATTAGATAGATTTAAGATTTGAATTTGGGAGCTGCTTTCACTTTGTGTTTTTTTTTTTTTTTTTCTTTGTTTTTCTTTCTAGAAGTATATATTTTTTTAATTTTGTAATTTTCTGTCACTTCCCTTAATATTTATTCTATAAAAAAATAGAAATTTGCGCAAAGCTCATCCTTCGACGATTATATATTTTAATTAGTTAGTGGTTGTAACTTAATTTTTTCATGGACACGTGGCACTGCATTTTAACATGCAATTTGCCAAGTATTACTCTATTTGGTGCTTTGTGTCTGACAAAATATAAGAGTGACACTTACTACTTTGCCGAGTTGAAGATGATGTGGAAGTATTTCCACTTACAATGTATTGATTTGTTGCCAGCTTTGCTTGCAAGTGGTAAGTAATTTGTTTACTTTTTACATAATTTATAGTTTTTTTATGCTAATAAATAGTAGAGATTCATGTTTATTTTCATCTTCTTTCCTTAGTTGAAGAAAGTGCTTAAATATCAATTCAAGTATGGAATTTTCAAAGCTGTTGCTAATAATAGAGATTCAAGTTTATTTTTCATTATTTTCTCCTATTGAAGAAATTACTTTAATATCAGTTCAAACATGGAATTTCAATTCATACTTATACATGTAGAATATCTTGTCATTCATTATATACAACAGGTGGGTAAGGTCAAAATAGTATAGATTCCAAAGCAAGTTTTTTTTTTTTTTTTTCTTAATAAATTATATATTCAGGCAAGAAGATTATAACAGGTCTTCAGGCCTCTAAGCTATAGTTGAGCTGATAAGTTTCTTGCTTTCTCCCACATAAGTTAGCCTAGCTATGAGAACGAAAGAAAAGAAGGTAAGCCCCTTTTCTAATTCTCTTTATGAAGTTTCTCTCTAAGATAATTTCCTTTCAATTTATTTGTTTAACATATACTAATCAGATCTTTTGAATTATTTTTCATGTTGAAATGGGTTCCCAAGCTACAATATTTTGGCCCCCTTCAGTGCCCATTGAACTTGTAGTTGTAGGGACCAAATTAGGTTTGCATTTGTCGTCTGCTAATTTATGCCTTTGTTGCTATTCTTATGTTTTTTTGCTGCTTGTGTTTGTGCTGCTGCAAATCCATTAATGGTTCAAGGATAGGGTTATTACTTCCTCGGTACTGGTTAGTGCATTTCACTTGAACCCTTTTATCCTACATCTATTATCCCCTATTTCACCACACACCTTTCCCCATTAAAAAAAATGGAAAAAAAAAAAATGAATAGTTCTCTAACTCTTCGAGGAACTGAAAATGAAGTGACTAATTGTTATATCATGACCAAGTTCTCTATGATAATGAACTCTATTGCTGAAATTAACAATGTGATTCAGGTTTTGGATTCAGACAAGTTATTTTCTCCTACGTAGATTATTATTACTATTTTTTTTTTTCCTTACAGGAGATATTTAAAGTAAACATTCATACATTAGAGGAGAAGCCATGGAGGATTCCTACAAATGACACAACAAATTACTTCAACTTTAGTTTAACGAAAACACTTGGAAGGAATGCTGCAAGTCACTGTTGGGAGTTCTCGTCAAGCTCTTACCTTGCGACATTCATGTGATGCTTGTCTCTCGGTTTATCAGGTTAGCTTCAGGCTTGATTTATCTATACGCTTTATCTAGATGAATCAAGTATCTAAAAAGTGAATAATCTAACGTCATTTATTCTCTCATTTTTTTTTTATTTTTTTTTGCATGTAACTGTAATACATAGAATTCATTGAAAATATTCACATTTATATGCATTGTCTTAAGTAAAATCCTGAATTTAAATTTTTCTAATTTATTTCTTAATTTGATATTTGCACTCTTTTGTTAGCATTTTATTTCCTTTTCAATCTTATTACCCCTTGATTGCTCAAAAAGTAGTTTAAAAACGAAATTGATACTTAGTTACAAATCTCTAAGAATGACAAACACACTGGCCAAGATGGGAGCGAGCCCTTAGTGCTGATAAGCTTAAGTACTTCACTGCTCCTCTGGCTGAAGTTTCACACGACCTCCTAGCTGATGCTTTGGTTGTGGCCTTACTAAGAATGGGATAGTGACCAAATCATCTCCGTAACAAACTTCATCCAATTATTCGTTAAGATTATTAAGACCCTTTTTTAATATGTAAATCCAAGAGATTCATGTTTTTCTGTCTTTAATATGAACTTAATTCGTTTAGCTCAATTTTATTTTTTAAAAAACTTTCTCTTATAAAACTTTTGGCACCAGATAATCAACCTAAAAATTATTTTATAAATTATGTTTTGATAATACATGTTCATAATTAAGGGGATCAATAATTTGTCAATAAAGGTTATGGAGATTAAAAAATATGTTGTACGTACTTATTGGTGTGTTTACTTTTACAATTAGCTTGGATATTAGTTCCAATGGCTACTGCAAAATTATAAAGTTTTCTCCATTATGAATATTATTGAGAATCATATGAAATCAGAGAATGATTGCTTGTTTCCTTATATAAAGCAAGAGAACTTTTTTATGATATTAAAAATGAGAAAGCCAATTAATATTTCTAAAATATAAAAATACATAGAGAATATTTATGATATACATTCATACTTTAATCATAATATATAAATTTTGTATCCACCACTCTTATTTTAATATTTTTTTCATGGCCCCCAAAATATTAGATTATTTTTTACAACTTTATACAATTTTTAAAATTTTTCACTATAACGATGTAGCTTTACAAAAAATTTTAGATGAACCTCATGCCTAATCTTACATTTTTATGAAAATTAATTATAACTTAAACATTTTAACCTATCTAATAAATTATGAAATTCTATTTTAGGACTTCAAAAATAATAATGCATGCGCTGATATAGGTTTCAATAGATTGCATTTTAATAGTTGTAGCATATTCTTTTAAATTGTATAGATTGTGTAATTCTTTATAAAATCTTTTTGATTGGAGATTGCTTAATGTTAAAAAAAGGCTTGGAGGTTTTATCTGTGTCAGGGACGATTACACTGACAACAAAAACAAATACTTTTTTTCTTTTTCTTTTTTTTTTGTCTAGTTTTATATTGTAGTGTGAGAGAACTATATGGTGTGGAAATGGGTTAAAATACTAAGATACAGTAAAAAAAATTAAACTATTCATCAAAATACCACAGTGAAAAATATTTTTTAACATAACTGTTATTTTGTCCATGTCAACCCTAGCCCAAATTAAACTATTATAGGTACCAAATTTGAAGGAATTAAACATCATCTTCACCTCCATTCTTAGTCTTCAATATTTCAAAATTTTATAAATGGACAAAATATATATGTATAAAGTGAGAACATAGAAGATTTAATGTGACATTAGTCTACCAATGATGACAAATTACAAATCACAGTGATGACTATTTTATTTTTCCACTTTTGAATTATTCAGATAACATAACTTTGAATGCTATCAGGCATCACATTTGCCACCGGGTCCTCCAAAGTTAAAATAGTGCCCTTTGGGAATCATAAATTTTTTATAACCTTCATACAACAATGTATAGCAATTCGGCCTTGTACCGCAGTTCGTTTTCATGTCAATATGTCTTATATCAGTTTCTTGGTACATAGAATTTATAATTCTAATCCGCATGAACGAACAAGCTCTTCCAAATTTAGTAGTAGCAAATAAACCACTCCCCATTGGTGGGCTGATTCCATTAGGAGAAGCCCTGGTTGTGCCACCATAACTGACCATGGATGCTCCATTGGCCAAGTGACTGAATATTTCTTTCGGCCAATACCCAATAATATGGTCAAGACTTGTATTTCTACTAATAAGTAACCACCAGTGCCCTGTTGATTTGTCCTATACAATAATCCAAGTGCAAACGAACATGTTAGTAAAACCTCTTGTTAATAATTATTGGCTAAGAAAAGAAGCCAATTACAAAGCTCTGCAATAGTGAAAAGATGTTATCTGTGGTGAAAAATTTGTAATTTTATAGGATTATTTTATTTCTCCATAAATGTATTGAATGTTACCTGTTTCACTGTGAAATTCATAGCATATTGACGTCCTCCGATTATAGATGTTTTTTCAAACCCATCACCAAGGTAATGTTCTCGGTTGACTTGCACGAAGCCAGGGCACATTGCATTATAGCAACCAGTTTTTTGATATCCATCAGTCTGAGAACATATAGTAAATGAATCTAATTATGATACAACCAGTAAATGGGATTAAATTGGACAAAACACTTTATAAGACTAAATTGAATCTACTTCATCCAAACCTCAAATTATATGTCTAAGCAAAATAAATAAATAAGAAGTTTCTTACTGTCCAATAAGCTGTTACACGAGTGAAAGTGTCATTATATAGACTTGGATGCACCTAACATAATATCAAGATATGATTAAATAAGACAATATTATTAATTAATGATGAGAATAAATAAGGCATTTGAAATTTTTTCAACGCATATAAAATAATTGAATTACAAGTATCACTTACAGCCCATCCAATCGCTATGGCATTAAGCTCACTAGGAGGACCATTTGCCACCCAAGTTAGAGCCATACTGAATTGGGATATTTGCACAGGTGGATTATATAATGTGATGAATGATCCTGCTCCACGGTATGTGGTGTTTCCGACTGTATCCAGTGTGCAAAACTACGAAACCAACGTTAATTAGCAATATAACATTGAAGAATTTACCTAATTAATTATTTCAATACCAAAAATGAAGAAAAAAATTATCAAGATAAAAAGAACTCAAAAGTGTGTGTATATATATATATATATTGACATAATTACCGATATTCAATATCATATCAAGTATTGACTAATTTAATTCGAAAACAGTAAAATTACAAAGATGATAAAACTTTTTTTACCAAATATTTCAAGTAACCAAACTTCATGTATTTCTCATAAAGTCATCTCTCTAGTTAAAAAATTAGTAGCTTGCAAGTTCTAAAGCTTCTTCTCACATAAGATAAAACCAACAAAAAATTAAAGAAATTTAAAAAAAAAAAAAAAAAAAAAAACAGAGTAAGTGAGAAAATTGGAGGACTAAGGACTCACATGGTGTCCAGGATAATAACCATTGGAAAGTTGATGAAATTTAGCAATTGAAGCTTTTCTAAAATTTTCACTTCTCATATGATTCCTTTTGATCCTTTGAACAGGCACCTTCCCTGGTGGACAACCTTTACCAACATATGATGATCTAATTTTCCTTGAATTTTTGGAGAAACTTGGATATAGCTGTGTTACAAAACACAGTGTGAAATTTCAATAATAAACTATATATTATAGCTGTGTTGCACAACAATAGTAAAATAAACAAATATTTAAGTGATAATATATTATAAGGAATTTCCCAATGAATATTTTCTTATATAAAACATGCATAACTTTTTTTATGTAAAAGTTTTATACGTTTCAAACAGTTTCTAAACTAAATCGAACCATACTAAACTACCTTAAATCTCAAATCAAATCGACAACAAAATAATGATTCATGGTTTTCTCAAACCAACCAAATTGGTTTGATACTTTTTTTAGGCCGAATCGCCAAAATTTGTATCTTCTTATGGGCTTATTGGCTTGCTAGTCTTTTCAAACCCATACCTTGAAAGTGCTACATAAATCTCATTGCTTTTATGGACAACTGACATAAATTATTATTTTTAGACAATTACGGGTGGTTATAGGACGAGATGCAATGGAATTTTGCTTATACTAGCTTTATCTTAAACTTACAGAAAATTTAGTCTCAATCACATTCCAGATTTCATTTATATCACAAATTTTTATTTTGGTTCCCTTTTTGTATCTTAGTATGTCTTGTTTCTAAAGCTATCACAAACCTTTTGAGTTAAAACGGGACACTAGAACATATTGTCATATGTCTACTCTTGTAGACAACTAAATAATGATAACTTAATCTTAAATTTCATCAACAAATAAGATGTATCATATCCCTAATCAGGATAGATCAAGAAATGGGACAAAGAGGGGCCGAAAATTTATTTAAAGGAAAAGGGGCCCAACTCTTATTATTATATAATTTGTGTATAAAAAGTGTAATTATTAACAAATTTTACATAAAAAACATTTAAAATTTTTAGGGGAGGAGGTGAGGGGCCAAGGCACTTCACCCTCTTGCATTCCATGAAATCCGTTCTTGTCCCTAATTCATAACATAATTTCTTATTTTATAAGTTCAAATCTTTCATTAATTTGACTATAATGTAGTCAAGGTCTATATTAGACACTCAAGTAAAGCAATATTTAGTTGCAAATGTATACAGGGAAAAAAAAAAGATTAATAGGAAATATTCTTTATAACATATATATAATAGTTACCTGAATTTTGTGATTTTTAAGCAAAGGATGTTGAAAAGCAAGTTGCTTGTAGATATCTACACAATTAAAGTCAGAATCTTCCATAGGCTACAAGTGGGAAAGTGAATAACAATTAACCGTATCGGAAGTAAAGATTTCTATAATAACTTTGAGAAGTGCAAAATGAAGATACCATGTTTCCCTTGAGGTTGACTTGCTGTAACCTAGCATCTTCATCTTCTGCAATCTTACCTGTTCCATCCACAACATTGTAGCCTACAAACAAACTGAGAATTAAAAAGAAATAGAAAGCCATGAGACTCTTTGAAGGTTGATGACAATAATCTTCACTTCACCCACAGCTATATAGTGTGAAAGTGAGGAATGCAAGAAAATAATAAATATGAATATTAAATACTTCATTGATTAATTAATTAATAATAAATACTGACTTTATTACTAATTAATGAATAATAAATATAAAATATGTCATTTTCAGAATTCTTTCCTTTTAACTTGAAGTTTAAAAATTATAGACAATTGTTAATATCAATTAATTTCATTATTTGACAAAAATAACATTTAGACTAAAATCTTTTATTTTTTGCTTACACTATTATTAACTTTAAATAAAACTCTCACATTACTGTACCACAAAAAAGGAAAGGATTTTAAACAACAGCTAATCTAAAACCATTGTCTATAATAGGGAGATTTTAAACAATGTTCTATTACTTAACTGTTAACAAAAATTAACTATAGACAATGATTCAGCAGGAACCATTGTTCTCAATTTTTGCCTTGTAACTTTTGAACTTCCACTTTATAAATTAAGTTGAGAATAATTTCAAAAACCTTAGTGTTTTCTCGTAGAGAGTTACTCATAATAGCCTTTAAAGGTTCCACCTCTCCTCCTTTCACAAATATATTCAACATTGCTTTTTCATTGCGAGTTACTTGAAACAACCCTAGTGTTGGCTTCTCTCTTTTGGTTTCTATGCCTTTGACAATGACCTCTCTATCAGAGGTAATTTTATAATTTTTTTTTTTTTTTGAGCTTATTATGTGTATATGTTGATTTGAGACATTTGATTGTGTAAATAATATCTTGAGATGTGGCCATTATCAGAGAAACAACCTCCTTTACTTAAAAGACTTGAGATGAGATGCCATAATTGGCCATGTAAGAAAACCTTTGGTGCTATCTTTGTTGGAGTTGATACAAATCTAATGAATCCTACACAAGAACACTTTGATAAGACAATTTTGGTCATCAAAATCAATGTCATAATCTTGGTCATCAAGCAATTGATTTTGCAAAGACTAGAGGACTAGTTGAAAAACCGAGAACTTTGAAACCAAGAACATTTTATAGATTTCATAGAAAAGGAAGACAAAGTTATGTACACCTCTATTAGTGTATTAGGAAAAATATGATTATGATGCACGTATATATGTATACAGAGAAAATGTTGAGTTTGATGAACTTCTGTGGTGTCAAAACCATCAAATAAACTTCTATTCTGTGGAATGCTTAATATATATATATATATATATATATATAATGATTAAATGTACATGCCATGTCTATTATCATACACGAATGCTGCAAAAAGCAAAATTAGACAATTCGTGTTGAAGAATGGCTATCTTTAATTAACCAAAGACATCACTTTAATAACTACTGTCGATAGACCATTGATGGACTACCAGCAAGTGTATTAGGTCACACAAATAATAAAATGATTAATAATATCCTCTTAGAAGCCAAGAAATATCTTTCCAATACGAGGGGATATTAGTATCCTCTTCTAAATCCAACACAAATTACAAAGTCTACAAGAAAAATAAATTTATCTATTTAAACAAGCACATTCTATACCACCCCATATAAATACTTAAGAGAGTGATCAGCAAGCTACAATGTCATCCTAGTGGGTTTGATATCTCTAACCCACATTTTCTTGAATATGGATAAGGGCATCGGTTTTTTTTGTTTTTTTCTTTTCATCTATTGTTTTCTCTTCCTCTTCTTTATTTTCACTGATTACCCTTTCTTTCTCCATCCCCCGCCCTTCTCTCTTTCCCCTCTCTACGCCTAATTTCATGCATTCCCTTTTCCTGCTCTTCCCTTTCTCCTTCCCACTCTCTTCCCCTTTCCTCTTCCTCTTTGTTTTACCTTTTACCTTTCCGTTTCCCATGTCTCTTCTTTCTACCGTATATAGTTCTTTTTCTATATCCCTTATCCAAAACAATTTAACTTTTAGGAGTGAAGGTGGTGGGAATTTGAGGTAACTTTTGGTATATCTAGTTCCTTTTCCTTTTATAATTCATTATAGATTGTTCATTGGATTTGTCTTTCTCTCTTAGTATTTGCAATGTGCAGTGACGTGCTATCTTTTTTTTTTTGGCCAGTTATGAAGTATCGAAGCTTTATAGTTTGTGGGAGCAATCAAACCAAAAAGAGGACACATTTTCGTTGTTTGGTTAAAAGGACAACCTATGATGGGTGTAATAAAACCAGAAAGAAGATAGTGGGAGCAATCACGAACAAAATTTTTTATATGATATTTTGCTTTATCTTTTTAAGTCTTGTAATCTATAAAAGTGAGAAATTGTTATGTATGTTATTCTAGAACAATATTTAAGTCAAATTTGTAATGTTATAATTTATTCTTTGCAATAATATCATACTTTTCCATTTTGATTTTCTTCTTTCTCATTTAATTGTTTATTTGGTTGAAATTTGTATTTATGAACTAGGAAACTAAATTAGGAGGGTAAACTGATTTTGTAGTAGTTACTGTTAAAAGCTTTTCATTAATTTGATGAGAAAGTATTTTTTTAATGAAAAAACTTTTCTTAATATTCTACCCACCAATCAGGCACGTAAGAGGGAAGTGATGGAATACATTGATTTCAATCAACTCGATATTGAAGAGCAGTATGGCAAGCTACCAAACCAAACGTAATATTATGCTAATTACAATAATTTTTTTTAGTGTATAACAAGTTGTTATACACTATTAGTTATTTGAGTTTATAGTTATCTCTTCAAGGAATTTTGCAACAAAGGAATAATTGACTGCATTTATGTCATTTGATTGTATATTTCATATTGAAAATTTAGGTAAATTAACTGCATGTATAGTGCAAGGGGTATTTCAAAAAATCATTGAGAAAAACACGTTTCCAAAGAAAATGCTGGCTATATAACAAAAGGGCTTAAATATAGCCATCGGTTCCTAGAGGGACTGCTGTTGAAAATTAAAACATACACGGTGGTTCCAAATGTTATATTATGTTAATTACAATAACTTTGTTGGTGAATACCTCTCTATACACCTTTTATATATATATATATATATATATATATAAAAGAGGTTATACATATAACATTATTCAAAAGGAAATGCTTGTTATACACTTTTTACATATTAATTATTTGTAGGAGTGAAACTACAAAGAGAAAGTTAAGAGAGATAAAAATTAAAAATATATAAAAGTGAAAGTAGATAAACAATTATATGAATAGCGTTTCTCAAAAAAAAGACGGGGGGGGGGGGGGGGGGGATAGATACGCAAAGATTGCACAGAGAAGAAACTATAAACTCATGTCAGAGAAACTATAAGAATTATAGAATATTCTAATTGTTAACCTAAATAATATCTAAACTTAATTTTTACCACGAAAGAATTTTCACCATCGAGTTGTATTGCAAGTAGAGGTGAGTATAGTTAATTAAGTTTTTTTTTTTTTTTTGTATCTTGAAAAAATTATAGAAGCTATGTACATCGCCTCATACTGCATTAACAAAGTCACATGATATGATATTATGTGACTTTATATATTGTGAACATAAATATCATTATACTAAAAAAAAAGTCTATAGAAAATGCAAGGGGATTGTTGATAATGTTTCTCCATTCTCGAATTCCGCCAGACATATGTATTCACGTTGTTTCCATAGTAGGGTAGAATTATTGTCATACTAAGAGCGACCAATTGCTTCGTATAGCCTTTTAACTTATCTTCTCTTAATTACTCCACGATATAGCCTCATAAGCTGCCCAATAAACCACATCACAAAATATGCCATGATAACAAGAAAGATCCAGAGTATGTAAGGCTTCCAAGGTTGTGCATTATTTGTTCTGTCAAGTAAGGGCTTCCCCATGTTGATTTTGAGTCTACAAAATAAAAACATAAATTAAAAATAATGTAAACTCAGAGTTCAGCTTCAATGGCCAATCAAAAAGAAAAATAATAAAACCTGTTATTATTTGAGCAAAGACTTCATCAAAAACACAAATTTTATATTGCAAAAAAAAAAAAAGACAAATTGCCATTAACATACCAAAATAACGAAATCAAAATAAAGAAGAAAAAACAATGTAGGGATTTCTACTAAATCCTAGAAGAGGAAGTAAAACTTTAAATGACATTAAAAAAAATAAAAATTGAACACTATCAGTATTTGTAGAGAAAAGATAAACGTATTTAAAGGTAAAATCAGCACCAATCAAATTAGTCATTCTTGAAAGCATGACTAGCCACTACACTAATCTAATTATTTTCATCAAGAAACCTAGGTGACCAAAACCATAATCAACACAATCATGAATCCAAATTCCTCCCAATCAAAAGACTCATCAATTGTGTTGGCAATTAAAGGAAAACTGCCTTGCCAAAAAATATAGATGCTGAAAAACTGAAATTGAAAGAATAAAATTCCAACACAGTAACAGAATTTTATTATATAAACAGTACACACAAACTTGACCGTTTGTTAATGGTTTCTAACTCACACCAGAATAGTGATTTAGTAATAGTCAAACAAGAATAAGGGAGAATATATATTAAAACAAGAATTATAATTTCAAATATATACACATATATATCCAATATGATATGAAAAATCTCCCAAAATATTTTGAACCCATTTTCCAATTCTTAAAAGCACTGCAATGAACTTCACAATCCAATAAAAAAAAACTGCAGATTACTGAAAAAAGAAAACACATAGTCGGTTATTAAATCAACTTTTTTGAGCTATTTCTTATTTAAACTCCCTTTTCTTTTCTTTTTTTTCTTTTCCCCACTCAACTACTACCGAACTGATCTCCACCCATTTTTCTATCCTTCTCATGCTCACCTGTCAAACTTGCTGATATGGTTTTTCGATTTTCTTAATATCATTTTTTTTGTTGTTTATTTGTGTTATTTTTTTTCTTTTTTGTGCTTGTGATGATTTAGTGGTGACAGACTATGTTTTACAGCTAGGAATTTTGGTTTTTTGTTGCTACTATTAATTATATTAGTATGAATGAAAAGTAGTTTTATCAATGATATAATAATATGTACTTCAAGAAAGTTGAACTCAAATAAGATGTTTTATTCTGCTTTAAATGTTTAAACACTTCTAAAAAAATTATTCTCTTCTGGTTAATTTCCTTTCTGGGTTTTCTAAAATTTATTGACTCGTTCATTTTTTCATGGGAAGCAAGTAAATATGGCCGAAGATTGAGATGTTTGAGAAAGCCATGGTCGGTTATCGTATTGGTTTTGGGTGCTTCATGTTTCTGTTTACTCGTTTTGCTCTTTGGAATATGTCCCTCTTTTGCTCAATTTGTGTTTCTATTTTCCCTTTTCTGAAATAGGTTTTTGGTAGTTCTGAATAATTCTTTCCTCTTCCAGGTGCATTTGTTATATCTTGACCATTTAGAAATATAAGATGAAAAGCTAAAAGAACTGTACAATTTTTAGCTTCACCGTGAGAATTCTGGATTTTCAATTCTGGGTTTTGTGTATATGACACAATACAAATCTACAATAATAGTTATCCAAAAACCAACGATTTATAACGTTACAATGCATTAAATATTTAAAAGTACTACAAATAGTGAATCAATGTTCTGAATCCATCAATAACAAGAAATATATTGAAGTTTTAAATATACTCAATGTCCCATCATATATATTTTGGGAGGCACATCCTACATCTCCTGTAGTTGATCAGTTTGAACGCAGTCAAGACTTTTACTTTAAAGTTTCAATGAACGCATGGCCACATAACAACGTCCTCTCGAGGCATCTAAAGTCTTTGGAATTAGGCAAATTTTTGAAGCTTTTCAATTTTTTTATGCTGAGTCAGCAATCATTGTCAAATTATTTTACAGTATTATATATAATAGAAAGATTATTTTGTAACATATGCAAAAAGCTTTTCTCTAAAAAGAGAAAGAGAGTGAGAACCACTTTGAGTGAAGAGTTTGAAAGTGTTTCTCCAATTAGTGTGATCCACCATAAAGGTGAGAGTGATCCACCATATGGGGTGAGGAAAATTCTTGTAATCCATCCTTATTGGATGAGGTGTTAAGAGATCCTCTAGTATTGCACTAGACAAGAAAATTAACATTGTAATCTTATGATCATTGTGAAAATTTTGGACTATGATTATGTGATTTTTCCCTTTCATTTATTAAGGGTTTTCTATGTAAAAGTATGTGTCTTCTATCTCTATTTCTCTACACCTTCCAATTATCTATCTTGATCGCACAATGAGAGAAAATGGTTTGCTTCCACATTGCTCATTTTCCCATTTATAAACACAGATAAATTCTGGTTGTAAGTAACAATAAACTTGTAGTTAACAAATACTGCTAAAGTTATTTTTATTTTTAAGAACAAATATGGCTTTAAATTTAAGGTCATAATCAAAAATAAAATAAAAAATTATCTTTAGATGTTTATAAACAAAATTACCTTTTAAATGAGGCCATGTTTCTTAAATAATCTATATATATACTAATTAGTTTTAAATCCGTGCAACGCATGGGGGTGTTTGGTGAGGTTTGTGTGCATGGTGATTGTTGGGGTGTATGGGTGGTGTGTTAGTGTGTGAGATTTGCATGATAAATATTTTAGGTAAGGGAAAGACTTTTAACTATTTGTAATTATTATATGATTATTTTATACATGACATAATAATAGCAAGTTAGGATACCCATTGTGTAAGCATGTTGGTTTGCACATCACAACGAAGACAAATGGGTTCCCCACTACTATACACTTATATAGAATGAATGAGCAACTATATAGCTTTACCACAAAAAAGTGCCAACGTCATCTTCTTTGTCATAAGATGTACATATTATCCTTCCTATGTCAAAAGCCTCTAAAATAGCATATGAGCATTGCATCATACTTCACTTGACTTCCATATATTGTGCGAGGTTACAGGTTGATTGCTTTCTGCTGAGATCACGGTTGTCAAACTCTCGACTTAACTCAAGTTTAAGTTTACGTTATAAGATGAAAAATCATGTTGAATCGCATATAATCTCATTTCTGCTCAGACTCAGGTAAACTCGAGTAGATTCGTTCAAATTTGCGGGTCTACCACGAGTTAGCTGTTGGAATTTTACGTGGTGTTAAACACTTTCATCCCACGTTGGAACCCTTTAGAAAGTGGTCCATATTGTGACCACGTTCACCCATGTTCATCCCACATCAAGCAACATTCCCATGACCCACACACTTGCCAATTTTCTAGCCATGTCGCTGACTCCTCCATGATAGGCAAAGGAGTATAAAAGGGCGTGCTGCTACTCTCTGTTGGTCACCAATCTGACTCCTCACTTCAAAAACAACACCATCGAGTTTGAGAGAGTGAAGGCTTGGAAGAGAAACAGAGACACCAAGAATAAGCGTTTTGCAATGGTTGGAGGTAGGCTTTCTTGAAGTTCCATAATGGGCACTCGGTTTTTGTTGATTTTAATCAATATGGAGGTTAGAAATTGATATTAAATGGGATTTTTATGCATTATGGGCTATAAATCATAAAATTTAACGTCAAAAGTGGCTAGAAACTGTCGAGTTGTCCATTTGGGTCCGCGGGTCACAACTTGTCGTTTTGAGGATGCCATAAATGACATGTCGTTTTTTATTAAGTGAGGCTCCATGCTCATACGACTTGTCGTTTCTGTTGTTGCTAAACTACATGCCGTTTGGTATGTATAAAATTAAATCCCCTTTTGTGTGGCTACTGGGATTTGAACCCAGGACCCTTCGACCATGCTGCGGAGACTTTGCCAATTGAACCAAGGCACCCGGATATCTTAGGAATGCATTTTCTACCATTAAGTTTTGAATTTAATTTATTTACATAAATTAAATTATTGCATGTTTACTAGTGAATCTTTGATTCCTAATTTAGTTTATTTATTTGCATAAGTTAAATGGCTGTTTGTTTTTCCAGATTTAATTTATTTATGTGTTTAAATTATTTATTTATTTTATTGAATTGTATGTTTTATTTTGGTGTTTAAGCATACAATTTTAAATTGAATAATTTGCACACTGAAGTTTATGCTTTTATGCAAATATTTAGTTTTTATTAAAAATTAATGTTAGGTGATTAATATAATTTTAATTAATTAGGGAGTAGCCACAGCATCTTTAATTAATTAGAATTATATATTAAAGTTAAGGATCGCATTAAAACATTAGTTATAATTAATCATGTGTGATATAATAAAATTTACCCATAGGAATTTTTGTTATATTAGTATGGTTAATTAGGATAAAATATTAAATTATATTTCTTAATCTACCCACAGGAATTAAGAAAAGGAACATAATTTGATAGTTTTATCATAAAGTTGGAAAGTGAATATAAGTGAGTAAAATTTTAGCCCACAAGCAAGTTTTATGTCACTTAATTCATAGATTAAAGTATGTTTTACATTAGTAAAACATGACATTTATTTTTATGGCCTCAAATTTTAGTTAACAAGCATGTATGTTTGAAAATTTGTGGCTATTCAATCTGCTAATATTTCTGATATTAAGTGTGATATTCCCAAATTAAGGGGTGATAATTATAAAGTGTAGAAAGAGAGAATCCTTCTCCATTTGGGATGGATGGATGTTGATTATGCCATAAAAAAAAAAAACGAACCACCTATTATCACTATAAACAGCACTCCATATGCTGTTAATCTTTATGAAAAATGGGAGCAATTTAATCGCCTATCAGTTATGTTCATAAAGACTAAGATACCAGATGGCATCTGGGGTTTCATCAAACAACATGATAAGGTCAAAGACCTTTGAAAGCTATCGACGAGCAATTCATAACATTTGACAAGGCTCTTGCCAGCACTTTAATCATGCAATTTACATCCATGAAGCTCACCGGGATTAAAGGCGTGCGTGATCATATCATGCGCATGAGAGACATGGCAGCACAGCTAGAAACTTTGGAAGTTAAGATGTCAAAATCTTTCCTAGTTCATTTCATCTTGAACTCTCTGCCCCAACAATATAATTCCTTCAAAATATCTTACAACACACATAAAGATAAGTGGTCAATTAATGAACTTATGACCATGTGTGCCCAAAAGGAAGGGAGGTTGGCAATGGAAGAGGGTGAAATGGTAAACTTGACTACCCAAGGAAAGAAAAGAAATGATCAAGCCAAATATAAGGGAAAATGGCAAGATTCCACCTTAATCAGACATAAAGAAAGAGTTAAAGTGTTTCTTTTGCAAAAAGAATAGGCACACGAAGAGAATGCTTAAAGCATAAGATTTAGCTCGAGAAAAAAGATACTCAACTTTCATTAGTTTGTTATGAATCTAACATGGTTAGTGTTGATCATGACACATGGTGGATTAATTCTAGTGCTACAATCCATGTTTCTAATACCTTGCAGGGTTGCAAAACCTACGGAAACCAGTGGGAAGTGAACAATACATCTATTCAAGCAGCAAGATGAGTTCATGTGTAGAAGCCATTGGAACGTACTATTTCGTTTTAAGTAGTGGTTTTGTATTGCGTTTAGAAAAGACTTTTTATGTTTCAAATTTCTCTAGAAATTTGATTTGTTTCAAGACTTGTACCTTTGGGTTTTTCTTGTAACTTTTCGGATTATGGTTTTAGTTTATCACATAAATCTGAAGTTATTGGTTATGGTACTTTGTCTGATGGTCTTTACTCTATTCAATTGCAAAATAATGCTGCTTATAATTCTATGCATATTACTACGGGGGTAAAACGGTGTCTTGTGAATGAGAAATCCTCTATGTTGTGGCACCGGAGATTAGCACACATCTCCATTGAGAGAATTAAAAGATTAGTAAATGAAGGGGTACTTGCTACTCTAAATTTTGTTGATTTTGAGACTTGTGTTGATTGCATTAAGGGCAAGCAAACCAATAAGTCTAAAAGAGGTGCAAAGAGGAGCACAAACCTGTTATAAATCATACATACAGATATTTGCTGTCCTGACATGGACGGAAATAGTTTGAAATACTTTATCACCTTTATAGATGATTATTCACGATATATGTATCTCTACTTACTTTGTTCGAAGGACGAAGCTTTGGATGCCTTTAAAGTTTTTAAGGCTAAAGTAGAAAATTAGTGTGGAAAGCAAATTAAGATCGTGAGATTAGATAGAGGTGGAGAGTACTATGGTAGATACACCGAGCGTGGGCAAGCACTTGGTCCATTTGCTAAGTCTCTTCAAGAACAAGGCATTGTTACCCAATACACCATGCCCGGTTTTCCGGATCAGAATGGTGTAGCAAAAAGAAGAAATCGAACTTTAATGGACATGGTGAGAAGTATGCAGAGCAACACAAAACTCCCAGAATTCTTCTAGACTGAAGCATTAAAGACAGCTGTGTATATATTAAACCGTGTTCCAACCAAGGCTATCTCAAAGACGCCTTTTGAGTTATTCAAAGGTTGGAAACCGAGTTTGTGACATATACATGTTTGGGGATGCTCGTCTAAAGTGAGAATTTATAACTTAAAAGAAAAGAAGCTAGACCCAAGGACCACAAGTGGGTATTTCATTAAATATGCTTAAAGGTCCAAAGGGTATAGATTCTATTGTCCATCTCATAGCACTAGGATTGTGGAGTCAAGAAATGCAAAATTTCTTGAGAATGACTTAATCAGTGGGAGTGATCAGTTACGAGATCACTATGAAGCTCAACCCTCTAGTTTAAGTGATATATTGATTGTCATTCACACCCTTCAAGTTCAAACGGGTGTTAGACAACCAGTTGATGAAATTCCACAAGCTGCTGATATTGATCCTATAGATCAAGTTATTGTTGAGGAACAAGATAATATTGAACAATCGTTGAAAAACCGGTTGAACCACAAGTTTCTCAAGAAAATGCTGAAACAACATTAAGGAGATCTACTAGAGTTAGGAAATTAAGTATACCTAGTGATTATGAAGTGTATTTGCAAGAATCGAACTACAACATTAGAGCTGAAAATGATCCTAAAACATTTTCACGAGCCATGAGTTCTAAAGAATCAGACTTATGGTACAATGCCATGAAAGATAAATTGGATTCTATGGCTTCTAAGAGGGTCTGGGATCTCGTCGAGTTGCCTAATGGTGTAAAAACTGTTGGATGTAAATGGGTCTTTAAAACAAAGAAAGACTCACGAGGCAACATTGAGAGACATAAAACAAGACTTGTTGCCAAAGGGTTCATTCAATAAGAAGGAATCGACTACACGGAGATATTTTCTCCTGTATCTAAGAAAGATTCTCTCCGAGTAATTATGGCATTGGTAGCTCATTTTGACTTTGAGTTACATCAAATGGATGTGAAAATAACATTCCTCAATGGTGACCTAGAGGAAGCGATTTACATGAAACAACCAGAAGGATTCTCCTTTAGTGATGGTGAGCACTTAGTTTGCAAGCTTAATAAATCGATATATGGATTGAAACAGGCCTCCCGCCAATGGTATTTGAAATTCCATGAAGTCATCACTTCATTTAGTTTTGAAGAGAACATCATGGATTAGTGTATATACTAGAAGGTTAGTGGGAGTAGGATTTGTTTCCTTGTGCTATATGTGGATGATATTTTACTTGCAACCAATGATAAATGTTTGCTATATGAGGTGAAACAATTCCTCTCAAAGAACTTTGATATGAAGGATATGGGTGAGGCATCTTATGTCATTGGCATTAAGATCTATAAAGAAAGATCTCGAGGCATTTTGGGTTTGTCTCAAGAAACCTATATCAACAAAGTTTTAGAGAGATATCGGATAAAAGATTGCTCACTGAGTGTAGCACCCATTGTGAAGGGTGACAAGTTCAATTTGAACTAATGCCCAAAGAATGATCTTGAGCGGGAACAAATGAAGAACATTCCTTATGCTTCAGCTGTTGGAAGCATGATGTATGCTTAGGTATGCACAAGACCTGACATTGCATTTGCTATTGGAGTATTAGGAAAATATCAGAGTAATCCAGGTATAGACCACTGGAGTGCTGCAAAGAAAGTGATGAGATACCTTCAAGGTACAAAAGACTTCATGCTTATGTACAGACGGACTGATAATCTGGAAGTGATTGGCTACTCCGATTCAGACTTTACTGGCTGCATTGATTCATGGAAACCAACATCCGGTTGTATTTTCATGCTAGCTGGTGGAGCTATATCTTGAAGAAGTGCAAAGCAAACCTTGACTGCCACTTCCACTATGGAGGCTCAGTTTGTATCTTGTTTTGAAGCCACCTCGCATGATGTATGGTTGAAGAGTTTCATGTTTGGGCTTAGAGTTGTGGACTCTATTTCTAAGCCATTGAGGTTGTAATGTGACAACTCAGCTATGGTATTTATGGCTAAAAACAACAAAAGCAGTAGTCAAAGTAAGCATATTGACATAAAGTATTTAGCCATAAGAGAACGTGTTAAGGAAAAGAAAGTGGTCATTGAGCACATTAGCACTGAGTTGATGATTGCTGATCCTTTGACTAAAGGCATGCAACCTAGAAGTTTTAAGGATCATGTAGTAGAATGAGACTTGGGTCCATGATGTAATTTTCGTTGTAAGAAGGATGTTGTTTTAATGAAACTCTATTTATGATGTTTTCTCATTTATGATTTTGTGCACATGTTGAATTATTTATTTTGAGAAACATCATTTGGTTTAGACCTAGAATAAACATATGGTTTATTCATTAAGTTTGAGGGCTAATATTGAAAGACTTTATATATTGTAATGCATGGAAGATAATACTCACTATAAGAGGACTTATCGCCATGATTCATATATTTTGTTCTTCTATATGGTGAATGTTGAATTATATGGACCAAGTGGGAGAATATTGGAATTTTATGTGGTGTTAAGCACTTTCATCCCATGTTGAAACCTTTTAGAAAGTGGTCCATATTGTGACCACGTTCACCCATGTTCATCCCACATCAAGCAACATTCCCACGACCCACACACTTGCCGATTTTCCAGCCACGTCACTGACTCCTCCATGATGGGCAGAGGAGTATAAAAGGGTGTGCTGCTCCTCTCTGTTGGTCACCAATCCGACTCCTGACTTTAGAAACAACACCATCGAGTTTGAGAGAGTGAAGGCTTGGAAGAGAAACAGAGACACCAAGAAAAAGCGTTTTGCAATGGTTGGAGGTAGGCTTTCTTGATTCGCTTCCGCATTCTGTTTGAATATGCTTGTTATGTTCATTAGCATGTTTGAACAATAAAGAAAATTTATTTACATTAGCGAGTTTGTGAGAAAACATGAATAATTGCATAAAAACATGCAAAATGCATCATTTGGGGGGCTGTTTAATCTTACCAATTGAAGTTGCACTGTTTTGGTTCTTTTTATGAAGAAATTTGCAATTAATTAGAGGCTGGGGCTTGTCTTCGATCAAACTTAGCTAGGGTTTATCTTCGACTAACTTGACTACTGCGATGGTTCTTCTTGGGTTGCGTAGCGTGGTTCAGCCTCTGCCCTTTTTTCTCCCTTGTTGCTGCAACGGAAAGCCTCAAACCCACCCTTAAGCTCTTTAGCTCTTGTTGTGGCTGGTCTCTCTTCTATTTGCTTGTCACTGGGTTGTTCGTCGGTCTCTCTCTTATTGGTGGTTTCTCAAAAGCTTACTAACATGATATTCTTAGCAAGCCACACACCCAACTGTTGGGGATAAATCACACATAGCCTGGATCAAATGGAGGAATAAAACACATTAAGAAATACCGCAAAGAAAATAATAGAACACATAAAAATTTACATGGTTCGACACCATTTGCTTATGTCCATAAAAACACTTTAACAATAAGTATTCATTATCTAAAATAAGAATACAAGTTACAAGATAAATACCTCAAGATTTTGTATCACCTTACAAACTCAAGACTTTCTCTTAAGAGTCACAAGGAATGATAACATTCATACAAGGAAAACTCTCAATACAAGTAACCACTCACACTTGCTTGAAGATTCCCTCACACTTCTTAGATTATCAATTCAACCCTTCTAAGAACTCTCCTGTTAGAGTGCAAATAAAGCTTCTTTCATGTTTTTGAATTTATTGAGCTTGGCTCTTAAGTTTTCTAAGTTCTTTAAAACAATACACCATTTATTGTCTCTCATATTTTTAGTACTATTGAAAAATATAATTTTCTTCTTCTAAAGTAAATGTGATTCTCCCAAGATTTAATAGTGATTTTCAAAAGTGACAGCAATTTACTATGCATAAGAACAACTAATTTAAATATTTAGAAATTTAAATTGATTTCCCAACACCAAAATATTTTCTTTACTTAGATTATATGATTGGTCTTACTTTTAATGGGTTTCTAGTTTTAATCGATTTTGGTGAATTATCTGTTGAAATTGATCTTAGTTTATTAATCCATTTTCTTTTCTCATGAACTTTTTAATTTAGTTTTTTATATGGGATTTTAACTCGTATTAGCATACTCTATTATTGTAGTTTGTTTTTAATGAAATTGAAGAGTTGAGCATTTGTTATTTATGATATTATTTTACTTTTTGTTATTAATTATATAATTAAATTTTTAAAATTTTATTTGAGTATTAGATAAACCCTTACGAGTTTACGGATCCTACATGAGTCTAGGCTCTCGAGTTTGATAAGCTTGGCTGAGAATTCATGTTATCCAATTGCTTGCATGCTTTCAAGGCTATACAATATATTTAAGTTGATAAATTAGCCATTTACGTAAGTTTACCTTGATGCACATAAAAGATTTATCTTAAGGAGCAACCTGTCATTGTAAACCAATATCAGTTGTTCATTAAAACAAGATTTCCCATTCTTGCCCTGCATATATAGTATAGAAAGTACTTATCTTTTATAAAAAGGCGTAAGAGCAACAATAAGAAGGACAACAATTTTAAGATTCCTAACATTACAAAGAAGCTTTATGATGTGTAATATGGAACACAGTGCAAGTGTATACTATCAATGTAGCCGACAGAGTATTCCAGAGTTGTCGTACCCAAAAGACTATGAAACTGATTACTAGAATACTAAAACCACAGTATTACTTAAGCGGTCAAAATATGATGATGAAAGCAATGCAAATGGAAGTAAAATAGCAATTAAAATATAAGCAAGATTAAAAGGATATAAACTAGTGATTAAAAGCCTAGGGGTTCAAATTTCAACATAATAATATGTATAAACTCTCATAATTTCATTTATGAATTACAGTTTTATCATTTGCTAGCTAGGATTTCCCTAATTTATTAAAAAGCCCTTCTCGATGTCAAATTAAACTAATTACAATTACCAATCCAATCATATGCCTATATGAATTGTAGTAATTGAAATTGCCTTAAGTTTTATGGATTCCATTTAATGGCTACACAGGACCCTAGGCACATTCTTGTCCTAAGCTCCACTATGGATTCAATTCTCATGGTCTAGATTAACTATTAACTTCCTAGTTCATAGCAATCCACTAATTCCCTAACTAATTAGTCAGATCAATCAATGAGTAAAGTACAGAGAATTAAAGCTCAATTAAATCAAACATGAAATTTCATTAATTCATAAATCAAGTTCATACATAGATTGGGCTACATTCTAGCCCCAAGAAAGAAATTTAGCTACTCATACTGAAAAGCAAATACATCATATATGTAGAAGAAGACATGAAGAAAGTAAGGAGAAGAAGAAAAACACTTTGTAGATCCACAATCTCCTTTGCTTCATGCTTGCCTCTTTCTGCCCCCAATTTGCCAAAAGATGCCTAATTCTAATCCTAGTTGCCTATTTCTAGCTAAACTCTACCTTCTCACTCAAACTAGGACTTCTAATAATCTAATTGGCCCAAAAGTCTACAATTTTGCATGTCCGGGACACCAGGACTCGACGACAAGAACTTTCTAGTGCCACAACGACAATTGGAAATATTTTGGATTTCCTTCGCCGCCACGACACCCCACAGTGCCACAATTGCCTCATGCTAGACTTCTTCAACGCCACGCGTGCCAGTTGGCCACGCCACGATGCCAGACTTGCTTCCAATTGCTGAAGTTATTTGCGTTGCCTCCTTTTGGTGCTTGGTTCCTGCAAAACAATCAAATGACATCAAAAGCACCAAATTCTCTCTCAATTTGGGACTTAATTGTAGGAAAATGCAATACCAAACTTCTATATAAATCACACTCATCATTTTAATACTCCACTATATTAAATATTGTAACTCTGATTATAATCTCATATAGGGGTAGAATAGGTTCAAGTGCCTATGACCTAGCTTACAATAGGTCAGGTTTGATCAATTTAGACTTTTAAACTAAGCTAAAGGCTTGAATATAGATTTATTTAATTAAAAAAGTCAAGTCTCTTTTCATAAAGCCTAGCTTATTGATTATATACCGGCCTATTTAATTATATATATATATATATATATATATATATATATATATATATATATATATATATATATATATATATATATATATATATATATATATATATATATATTGTTTCATCAAAATAAACATGAAATTGTATGCTATTTTGTATGCACAATTTTTTTTTTTTTAAAAATGCAACTATAACTTTAATTTTCTTTCATTTTACTCTTGATATATTTTAAATATTTGTGAGTGACATGAGTTTTAAAAAAGCAAAAAAGTAAAAAAATAAGGAAGTTAAGTTATGTATTCTTAATTTGCTTGTGTCTCGTATGCATATGTTTGTATCCGTTTATACATATATAATTGATAATGTAAATGACAATATCTTTTATTATTTAAAAACTATAAAAGAGTGAGAATACTACGAATTTATTAGTTATGCTGAAATTTTTTATTTATTTAGAACATATGTAAAAATTACAAAAAAATTATTAATGATTATTTAATCAGAGCCTGAATAGGCCGAATAAATTTACCGGGCTTTTGGGTCTAAATAGGCCAAGATAAGAAAAAGAAATCTTGTTTTGCTTTTGTCTCTCATATCTAGGTTATTTTCAACTTAGATCAGACTAGTAACCTAGGCTTGGGCAAATAGTTTGCTACATAGACCATGCTTATTTAAGCAAAGCCAAGACTTATGCCGATGCATGCTCATCCAACTAAGCAAACAACCTCAGTGACTTACTTGTACTTTTACCACCACTCATGGTTGAACCAAGAACTAGGTAAGCTGCTCCTTCTTTGCCGTCGTTGCCTCAGCCACTTCTGCACACTTGGCTACTACCAAAGCTGCCACTGAGGTTATTGCTGCCACTTACAAGTATCAAATCCATTTCTCTAATGACCAATTACAATTAAAAATTTCTAATACTTTTTGAAGAATTTATCTATGGCTAATAATATATCTAACTCTAATATATTTCTTAAATTTTAAAATGTAATTTGTTGATGGGTCAATAAAGAATAGGTTTGGGATTAGGTTTTAAGGGAATCGGCAAGAAGTGAGTGGTAATCAAGGGTTGGATGGATCTTGAGCTCGAGCTTGAGTCACAGGTTACTTGTGAAAAAGAGAAAAAGGAGTCGAGTGCAAAGCCTCTATCGCTCAAATCAGTATTACAAATTTCAATAGGTATTGCATGAATCTTAATGGTAATTTTTGAATTTTTTAGTTACATACCTTATTAATAGCAATATTTATTTATAGTGTTTTGACGTAAGAGTTTTGTTATAATTTTATCATGACTTCGTAGGTGTTAAGCTGAACTTTAGCTTTCTCTATTTTATGGGTTGAGTCTTTTATTTCTTACCTATATGACAATTGTTTATTATCCAGTATAATTAGCTAGAAATGTATTTGAAATAATTCTTTCTCTCAATGTATTTCATGTAAAGTGGAGAATACTGCATCATTACAAAGAAAATGATATGGAACAAGCACACACGCCTCACTCACCCCAAAAAGCATATAACATGCATTGATTGGATTTCACTCAGCAATGATATATCGTATACTTGAAGACTAAAATGCCACAATTAAGTTTTTCTTTTCCAAAAAACAGTAGCACCAATTTTTAGTATCTCATACTCATTGTTCAACAGAATGTCTTAAGAGAGATCTTACTATTCTTTTGACAAAGCATGATCAACTGGAGTAGTAGAAATGTTTGGCAAAAGGAGATCTTGAAGGGTTAAGAGCTTGTTGGTATTTATTTAACAATGTAATTTATGATTTTCTATTTTTGAGCATGAAATTCCAAAGAATTGAATGGTTATAACAGGTTTACTTACTAGCAATTTATTTCTTGATATATTTGGTAATATTGTGATGACATTTTATTCTGAAATTTTTTATCACAGGTTTGCTTGACTAGCAAAATGTATTATGCTACTTCTGTTATGTACCCATGACTTTCAATATGACATGTTGCACCTTCATTTAAAATTATTAAATATGTAGAAATTAATTAAGATCAATAATTGAATAGCATGTATAGAAAGTGGAAGTAAAAGACATGACTACATGTGATATGAATTCAAATGAGAAAATTAGACAAATTTGTCTAATCAAGATCAATGTAAATTTATGTACTGTTAGAAAAAACTGATAATAAATATAAAAATAACTGAAAATAAAAATGTAAAAATAAAATTACATTTAAAATAAAAAATCAAAATCAAAATGAAAAAAAATATCTCATGCATATACATTTATTTTTACATCTTTTATTTTTTTATATTTTTTATTTACTGTTTTAGACGGTGATATAACAAATATATTAGGAGGTAGATTGGTGTGTAAAATAAAATGGGGTGTGTAAGAGGATTTTTTCTCTATCCAAAATTGCTCCTTAGATGTGATTTAGTTGGGGACCCCTATTCAAGAGAAGAGAGCCCATAGAATTGTCATGGTCATTTCTTGCACACTTCCCATCTTTCTATCCACACAGGCACGCGCAGGGATAGGCTAAAACAAATCAAGACATGATTTGCGACTGTGATCCCATTGGCGTTTCCCATTGCACAAGCCATAATAGTTTTTGCGTGCATTATTCATTGCAATCACTCCGTTTCGCTTTAATCCAAAATCACCGACAAAACACATTTAACTCTCTCACATCCTCCAAACACGAAAAATCCTACTCAATATCATTATTTGAGAGAGAAGAGAAGAGAATAGAAGAGAACGAACCGTCCCCTCAGAATGTTTCTTTTTCCACACGGACTCTGCAATCAATTAAATTAAACTAAACTAAAAGCTACCCCCTTTAATTCGTTGATTACTCAGCTTCCAACTAGTTTCTCACTCTCGCGGGGACCCCAAAGGTGATGACTCTTTCTATAATTAATCACTTTGCTTCAACCTCTGGTTACTATCCTTTCTGGGTTTTCTGAAATATATTGTCTTGTTTATTTTTTCATGGGAAGCAAGTAAATATGGTCGAAGATTGAGATGTTTGAGAACGTTTATCGTATGGTTTTGGGTGCTTTCCATTTCTGTTTACTCGTTTTGCTCTTTGGAATATGTTCCTCTTTGGCTTCAATTTGTGTTTCTATTTTTCCTTTTTTGAAATAGGTTTCTGGTAGTTCTGAATAATTCTTTCCTCTTCCAGGTGTACTTCTTATATCTTGATTTAGAAATATGAGATGAAATGCTAGAAGAACTGTTCAATTTTTAGCTTCACGTTGAGAATTCTGGATTTTCAATTCTGGGTTTTGCGTATACGGTTGACGTTCTCCATATAAATCGTAAAAGTTTTCAAGTCCCGTCTTAAAAGAATTAAGAATTGGGTACCACTTTCATACCATGAAGAAGAATATGGGCAGTGTTGAATTATCCTCTACTCTATTTTGCTATTTCTTCTGGGAACTTTCCAGAGATGTATCGGAAGTTTCAGTATTTGTTGTCCTGGAACAATTTTGATCCTATTGTGGCATCTCTTTGTACTTTTAAAAATATTTATTACTTTTCTTACAACATATTTGTCTATTTTCTGATGGCTATTGCTTACTTATGAGTCTCTGCCATGGGCTTTGAAATTTTAACAATGCTATAAATGAAATTTTCAAAAAATAAAACTTTGCATTTGAATGCAGATAGAGCATGTCGTATCATCACCTGTATGAATTTGATTACATGGCTGAAGCTGGTGAGATGGAAGACTTAATTGACGAAATAGATGATGAGAACTTCGGTGCAGGTGGTGGAGATATTGGTGTTGATGAATATGAAATGGTTTGTTTTCTTTCTCACGATGGGACTATTTGTATTGATGTTTCTATCATTTCATTCATTTATTGTAGCGAGAGAATCTTGAGTCATTTTTGGTATTTAACTTGAGCAGATTACTAAGGTAACGGATACATCAGCTGCACAAGCCAGGAAGGGCAAGGACATTCAAGGTATCCAGTGGGAAAGATTGAATATAACCAGAGAAAGATACAGATTGACGAGGCTAGAACAGTACAGAAATTATGAGAACATTCCTTCATCTGGAGAAGCTGTAGAGAAGGTCTATTAGATTTTAAACTTTTTCTTTTCCATTTTATTTGGGAGAGTAGAGAGGCGAGGCAGGTCACTTGCATAGTTGCATAAGAAGTCTTTGGAAAATATTAGAAATTATAATATTCATTTTTATTTGTCTATTTTTTTTATTTTTTTATTTTTGTCTCAGGAGTGCAAACAAATGGAGAAGGGTGGCAACTACTATGAATTCTTCCACAATACAAGAGTGGTTAATCCTACCATCCTTCATTTTCAGGTTTGTTCTTTTTCTCGTGTTACACCTGATTACGTTTATATTCCTTTGCATTTCTTGAAGGGTTTTGATGTATTTAATATTGCTCCAGAGGTTGTATCATATGACACTGATACATATGCTTTTCTTCTTTTTTATGTTTGATCCCCTTATTGCTCCCTTGTACAAGAATCAGAAAACCTACACTTCTAAGAGTTAAACTCATAACAGTCTTCTCTTATGCTGATATGTATCCTTAATTGGATCTTATTTATTTATTGACCACAATGTTGGGACTTGTGAGGCTTTTGCTTTTTAGCTTGGGGTACATATGAATTCCTCCATTGGATATTGGGAAAGACTCTATTGTATCATCAAATCTATTGGCAATGATCCCTATTCTTTTCTACTTATTGCTCCATTTTACTGTACTATGCTGTTAATTTGAATTTAGTTTTACATAAGTCATACGCTTGTAAATTTGTCTTGGAGGCATTGTTCAAGTTAAAACTTGCGGTGCTACAAGAGGTATGTTTGTGTGGCTTATAATAACAACTTTGTGGTATTGGATGCAGCTAAGGAATTTAGTTTGGGCTACTTCAAAACATGATGTCTATCTTATTTCCAACTATTCAGTTATGCACTGGTCATCATTAAGGGGCAATTTGTCAGAGATAATCAATTTTGCTGGACATGTGGCACCTAGTGAGGTAATGCAATCTTTTATAAAACCTTGTTCATGTATAACTAAGTAAGATAATGCTTTTTGGCTATATTTATGGCTTGTAGATTATTGATGTAAAGCTTAGAATACTGCTACTGTACTCTTCGGGACGTTTCAAACTGATTATTTGAATGATGAGTTTTATGGAATTAAATTGAAGGATAGGGTCCTTCGATAGATTTCGGGCTGTAGAGGCTAGTTCTGATGGTGAAAGGAGTTGCTTATAAACAAGAGACTGGATGTACTAGTTATTTTGATGGCATCATGATCAACTGTTCATTTCTGTTTATTATGCGTTATTTGGGTGCTGACTAAGGTAAGCTTCAGGGATCTTGTGGGTAAGAAAATGGTTTGTGAAGTATCTCTTTTTGGTATAATATTTTGAAGTGCTGACAGATGCATTCAATGATATCCTGTAAGTTGTGAACAGTTAACGGAATAATTTTTGTTATTAGCACTAGCAGGGATGTTATACTTGGCAAACTAGCCATGGAGTTGAAGATTGCTTTTTATCTATTATAAATTATAAATTGACTCAAAATCCTTCTTGTTGTTGACTCTAGACGACAGGACATATTTGCAGGTCCACAAGTTACTTTATCTTAACTGGATGAAATATCCATTTGACCTGTACTTATATCCATATAAGCTATGGAGTAAGCCTAAAATACAAAAGGGAACCATAATGATAAGTGACTTCTCTGGAAATGTTAGAGACATCTGTTATGCACCATACTGAAGTGGGGTGTTTTGGTACAGATATGTAATGACTAGTATTTGATTTGGATACTAAAATGACTCAAGACCATCAGGAATCTGATCTTCAAAATCACTTTTCCCGTTTAGTTCTTTCATATAGAAACAGTTAGAGTGAGAAGTACAATACTGGAGGATAAGGTATCTGCTTAAACTAGCTGCAGCAATAAAGAAGAGAACATTCAGATCAAAGGAGTAATTAATCTCTTTGCAAGTCTTTTAAATAGAAACCTTTAAAATAACATGTGCCTTACCTGGCATAGAGGTCAACACAAGTTTGTCCTGATGATAATAGTAAGTGTAGAAAATCAAGCCCAACAGGCTGTGTAGATAAGGCTGTGAAAATAAGATTTATTAGAGATAATCATGTAGGAGATTGAGGATAATTAATCACTCAATCAAGGAAATCAAATCCCTTAATTTTAGGGATTTCTTTGTTGTACCTTGTAGTATATATTTACTACTCATCTCAATAATATTTTCAAGACTTTCCAGAAAAACTACATGGTATCAGAGCCAACCCTAGGCTCTGACCTATCTGCCCTATCCTCTCCCCTTGACGCCGCTGAGTCTCAATTCCGAGACCCCTCTCATCCTCTCCTGATGGCCGATTTCGACCAAAACTCCACTATCGGAGGCTCAACCTCCAATCCCATTTTTCCCTCAACTCTAGCCACAACTCTTGAAAATATTGTGGCTTCTATCACTTCTCACAAACTCAATGGCCAAAACTACCTCTAATGGTGCCAATTAGTCCTATTGTTCGTTAATGGCAGAGGACGTGAGGACCATCTCCTTGGCACAATCCATCTACCAGCATCAACTGAGCCCACTTACAGAACGTGGAAGGCAGAAAACAATATGGTCATGTCATGGCTCATCAACTCCATGATCACTGACATTGGAGAAAATTTTCTCCTATATCACACTGCTCATGAGATATGGGAAGCAGCTCTGGAAACCTACTCCAGCAGGGACAATACCGCAGAACTGTTCCACATTGAAAGCCTCCTCCATGACCTTCAGCAGGGTACCAATTCTGTTACCCATTACTACACAACCCTCTCCAAATACTGGCAGCAACTAGACTTGTTCGAAACACACTCCTGGAGATGCCAAGAAGATAATTCTCGTTACAAGCAGATTGTTGAATCCAAGAGAATTTTTAAGTTCCTTATTGGACTTAATAAATCTCTAGATGAAGTACGGGGTAGAATTCTGGGCTCGAAACCATTACCAAGCCTTCGGGAAGTGTTCTCTGCGGTTTGTAGGGAAGAGAGCAGGTGGAAGGTCATGCTTGGGACACCAGAACCAGCTCCTTTGCTGGAAAGTCCAGCTTTATCCGCTGCATCCAACAAAGCTAAAAATACTATGCCTATTGCTCTTGCTACTTGAGGCACTCCTCAACACCAGGGAGATGGCAAACCTCGGAGAAATCGCCCCTGGTGTGATCACTGCCAGAAACCAGGGCATCTAAAAGACTCCTGTTGGAAATTGCATGGTAAACCAGCAGACTGGAAGCCCAAAACCAACCGTGAACGTCGCAGCTATGCTGCCACAGTTGGTGGGAATCCATTCACTCCAGACCAGCTTCAACTACTCCAACAACTCATCAGTAAAGCTGGGCAACCGAATTACTCCTTGGCCCTTCATGCTTCTCAAAATCCACAATCTTGGATCATTGATTCTGGGGCCTCTGACCATATGACAGGTGATAGAACTCATTTTCTTCTTTTGTGCACTATCCCAATTTTGCCATTGTTCGCATAGCGGATGGTTCCCACAAGACAGCCATGGGACATGGCACTATCACAATTTCTCCACATTTTAACTTAACATTTGTGCTATTTGTTCCTACTTTGGATTGTAATCTGGTATCTGTCCGGAAACTTAACCAAACTCTACACTGTGAAACTAAGTTTAGGGGTGATTTCTGTGTTTTCCAGGACAGGGACTGGGGGAAGATGATTGGCAGTGCTGAATATGATTCTGTCTGCCGGCTTAACATCCTCAAATCCAGCACCACGCCATCCAGCCATCTCTCTCAAGGCCACTCTATCCAGACCAGCTTTCCTTTTCAACCAAGCAATGAAGAAAATATTTTACTTTGGCATAACCGGTCAGGACATCCGAAATTTTTTGTACCTTAAACGGCTGTTTCCAGCCTTATTTAATAAAGTCAATTTTCGCTCCATACAGTGTCCCACTTGTCAATTATCTAAACATGCTAAATTAGTTTATGACCACACTAGAATTAGTTGGACTTTTCTAATGAAGAACAAATCGGAAACCACTCAAATTTTCCAAAATTTTCACAAAATGGTTCAAACACAATTTCAAGCTACTATCCAAGTTTTTAAAACTGACAATGCCCGTGATTTTTTCAATGATTCCCTTGGGTCCTATCTTCAAAATAATAGTATTGTTCACCAAAGTTCATGCGTTGACACACCACAACAAAATGGTGTTGCCGAACGCAAGAACAAGCACCTCCTTGAAGTCGCCCGATCTCTTCTTCTTTCCTCTAACACTCCAAAACATTTTTGGGGGGATGCCCTCCTCACAGCCACCTATCTTATCAAACGTATGCTTTCTCGGGTCCTCAAATTTCACACTCCTATACAAATTCTCCTTGATACATACCCTAACACTCACCTTATCTCCCAGATTCCCCTTAAAATTTTCGGGTGCAATGTTTTTGTACACATTCAACCTCACCGACGAGACAAACTTGATGCCTGAGCCCACAAATGTATCTTCCTTGGTTACTCTCCCAACCAAAAAGCCTATAAGTGTTGCTGTCCTTCAACCAGAAAATTGTATCATTCTATGGATATTACATTTTTTGAAAACAAACCATTTTTTCCCAGTTCTGTGATTCAGGGGGAGAATAATCCTATTATGGAATCATAGAATTGGACAGAACCAACACTAAATAACCTTCCCACGTGCCCAATACCTGTCCTAGAACCAGCAAACACTCCATTCCCGCATTATCCCCACTCTCCAGCTGATTATACCAGCCCAGAACCAGCATCCCAGCCACCTAAATCTCCAAATAAATCCCCTAACCTTCTGGTGTATTCTCGGCGGAAAAGGCAAAATCAAATTCAGCCAATCCAAACATCAACACCAGGTCCAGCAAGTCCTGAACAGACACAAGAGCATTCCCAAACTGACCCTGGTAGTTCAGCAGTGGAAAATACAGGTAAAGAAAGTGATTTAGACGGACCTATTGCACTAAGGAAAGGGGTAAGGCAGTGTACTCAACACCCCATACAGAACTGCCTGTCATATTCCAAGCTATCACCTGAATACCGAGCATGTACAGCTGCCATAGACCGGATTCACATTCCAAAAGATGTGGAGGAAGCCTTACAGGACCCTAAATGGAGAGAAGCAACTTTGGCAAAAATTGAAGCACTGGAAAAAAATCAGACTTGGGAGATTACCGACTTGCCTCCCAAGAAGAAGATAGTGGGCTGTAAGTGGGTATTTACTGTAAAGCAGAGAGCAGATGGCAGCATTGAAAGATTCAAAGCCCGGTTGGTAGCAAAGGGGTACACTCAATCTTATGGTATTGACTACCAAGAAACCTTCTTCCCAGTTGCAAAATTGAATACAATTAGGGTGATCATATCCATTGCTGCCAACCTGGATTGGCCTTTACTACAAATGGATGTCAAGAATGCTTTTTTGAATGGAAACCTACAAGAAGAGGTCTACATGGATGCACCACCCGGGTTCAAACATAAACTGCCTCAAGGGAAGGTGTGCAAACTGAGAAAGTCACTCTATGGGCTGAAGCAATCTCCCTGAGCTTGGTTTGACAGATTTACCAAAGTATTGAAAAATGATGGCTATACACAAGGATAGGCGGATCATACTCTCTTCATCAAACAAGCAGAAGGAAAAATTGCCCTATTAGTGGTCTACGTGGATGATATTGTCCTAACTGGGGATTGGGAGGAAGAAATCAACAGAGTTAAGAGATTGCTGGCTACAGAATTTGAAGTCAAAGACTTGGGCCATCTACGGTATTTCCTAGGCATGGAGGTTGCTAGATCAAACCTAGGGATAACAGTTTCACAAAGGAAATATGTGTTGGATCTTCTCAGTGAAACTGGTATGCTAGGGTGTAAGCCAATAAACACTCCTATAGACCCAAATACTAAGCTCACATATAGTGCAGAAGGGAAGTCAGTAGAACAAGTAAGATATCAGAGACTAGTGGAACACTGCTCTACCTAACTCACACTCGACCTGATATTAGCTTTGCTGTGAGTGTGGTAAGTAGATTTCTTAGCAAGCCTCAAGAACAACACCTCAATGCTGTACACAGAATTCTAAGATATCTAAAAAGGGATCCAGGAAAGGGGTTATTCTTCAAAAAGAATACAAGCAGGTAAGTTGAAATCTACACGGATGCAGATTGGGCAGGCTCTCCTGAAGACAGAAAATCTACTTCTGGGTATTGCAGCTATGTGTGGGGTAACTTGGTGACATGGAGAAGTAAAAAACAACATGTGGTAGCTTGCAGCAGTGCAGAAGCAGAGTTTAGATCCTTAGCGAATGGGATCTGTTAAGGAGTGTGGCTTAACCGATTGCTGTCTAACCTAAGGATTAAAAATACAGATCCTATGGACATCCTATGTGACAACCAATCTGCCATAGCAATTGCCAAGAACCCCGTCCACCATGACAGAACCAAACATGTGGAGATTGACAGACATTTCATCAATGAAAAGGTGGAAAATGGCAGCATAAATTTGGAATACATTCCTTCAAAGAATCAAGTGGCAGACATTCTTACTAAGGCACTACATAAGCCTAGCTTTGAGGAATTGAGTTCTAGATTTGGAATGATAAATATTTACTGTTAGGCTTGAGGGGGAGTGTAGAAAATCAAGCCCAACGGGCTGTGTAGATAAGGCTGTGAAAATAGGATTTATTAGAGATAATCATGTAGGAGATTGAGGATAATTAATCACTCAATCAAGGAAATCAAATCCCTTAATTTTAGGGATTTCTCTGTTGTACCTTGTAGTATATATTTACTACTCATCTCAATAATATTTTCAAGACTTTCCAGAAAAACTACACTGCTAAAATGGCTTCTGTAAACCTAGTGCTTGGCTTCGGTTATGAACACTAAACCCCAACAAAAAGTGCGCAACTCCAAAAGTTTTTATCCTCCTTATTCTTCTCTAAACCTTGACAGTAGGCAGTAACTTTCCAAGTTGGTAGGGCAGATCCCGCACAGCTTGAAATAGGGAAAAACTTGTTCTAGATCTGCCAAGCTGCATCAAACTCTGAAAAGACAAAAAAATATAAAATAAAATAAAATAAAAAAATGTAGCAAAAGCTAATACAGAAGTTTAAGATAGTGTAGGCTTGGTTTGCTTAGATTATTACACTACATTATTAGCACAATATGTGTAATGTTCCAAGTAGCACTTTTTCATTTAAAATTATGTTAACATTATGATAGCGCATAGTTGTCATCCGAAAGGAATAAGTATCCATTAAAATGAATGAATTTGGTACTGGTAACATTGCGTTCAGACAATAATGAGGTAAACCTTGCTGGACCTAAAGTTATATGAGAGCCAATAAATGTGTGACATTGTTTTTGGTACATTTTGCAGTGACTGTGGATACTTTCTCAGAGTAAATGTTTTTAACGTTTGTGGTACAGGTATACATTTATATTGTCTGCTCAATTCTCTTATTTGATCTTGTAGAGGTGTGCTGGAAATTTGTTAGAAGGTTTTACTCAGACCCAGATTAGCACATTGGCTGTAAAAGATAAATTCCTTGTTGCTGGTGGTTTTCAAGGAGAGCTTACTTGTAAGGTTAGTTCGTGTATTTAGTTGGCATTTGTATATTGTATATATAAATCTTTTGGCTGCTGGTCGTGCACTCAATGATGGGGTTGCTTTATGCATTTGTTGGAGACCAGCATATTTTGTTTATCAGTTTTCTTCAGAATTGCCCACGTATTCTTTTTAAAAGACTCCAACCGTTCCTTTTTTAGTTCCCTATTTGTTCTATTACAAATGTAAGAGAGGACTGAATGCCTCTAGCATGATAAACCATCGGAGAAGGCTTCAGTGATTCATGTGTACTATTGCGGTTCCCTCCTTTTTCCAGTTTGTGCCTGGTATGTCTAATGCTGCATTTTTTTTATGGTCTCTGATGCAGCGTCTTGATAAGAAGGGAGTGAGCTTTTGTACTCGGACTACATATGATGATAATGCAATTACAAATGCCATTGAAATATATGACAACTTAAGGTATTTCATGGAATGTTTTTAGCAGTTAAACTTCTTTTGTACCTTTTTGACTTTTATTTTTGAGCATTGCTTGATACAAATTCATACAGGGGTGGAACTCATTTTATGGCATCTACTAATGATTCTGGTGTACGACAATATGACGTGGAAAGGTTTCAGCTTTTGAATCACTTCCAGTTCCCTTGGCCAGTCAATGTGAGCACTGTTTTACAATTCTAAGTTTTATTCTTGTTGATATTCTTACCTACGTTTAAAATTATAATTCTACTCAAGTTTATTTTTTATTTTTTAACTTCGTATCTCTAATATTCTAACCTACAAACTGAGCACTTGTATTTGCAGTTCATATATGCCTCAACAATATGCCGTGGTTCATTATTAATTATTTGATTTTATATTTTGATTTCTTATCCTTTCTCTGCTATTTTTACTACAATCTCATGTTAGCATTTTCTTCTATACATCATTTTTTTCCCCTTGGACACATGATTTATTAACCTTCATGTTATAAAACAAAACGATTGAATGTGATTTTTGCAGGAGTATTATTGAATCAAATTTCCAATTTACCTGATTGAATTTCTTGAACTTTGACCCTGAATTCCTAGCACATTTAGTTTATCCTAATATTTAGTTTCCTTGCTAGTAAATGATAGAATCATCAGGTCTCATTGCTTGAAGTAGTTGGAATTAGATTATTAGATTGAGGGAGTTAGGATTGGCTTCTTTGCAGCCCATCCACCTGCTCCATTACTTTTTGGTAATAGGTTCTGTGTACTATATTCATGCCAGTATGTCAGATATGCTAAGTGAATAAGTATGTATTCTCTCTATGTTGTAAATTATTTAATAATTTAATGTATAAAGTATGCATAGGATTGCATAAATGTGAAATCATACCAAAATATTCGTTTGAACAAATATATAAAAGAAGAAGAAGAACCAACCTTGATGCTCAAATTCTATTCTCCTTTGGTTAAGAACATATTTGAGTTGTGAATAATCTTTAGTTCTGTTATAATATTCAAATGAGAGCTCAGTTTTAATGCCTTTTACATTCTATAACTTGGTTGCTGATGATGAGACACCAATTAGGTTATTAAGGGCATATCAATAGCAAGAGATGAACATTTTCATCTGTCTTATCATAGCTTTGTCATATCTAGTGGATGTGTCAAGACTCTGATATTTGATGACTGATTCTAGCATTATACTACTTCGAAATCTTACCAGTTGCCCTTGAATCTTTGATACAGCACACATCGATCAGTCCAGACTGTAGACTTATGACTGTTGTTGGTGATAACATGGATGGCCTGCTAGTGGATCCCCAAAATGGGAAGGTACGTAGTTCTTCAGGCCTTTGAAGCATTGTTTTGAATGTTAAATGTTTGCTTTCTTCCATTTAATTATTTATAATGGATCAAATGCAAAGTTTTTCTTTTTTTAATTAACTGGATCACATTAGCTTTGAAAACATTTTGGTAATCTGCTTGGAGTGAGAAATTCCACTAACATCCTTGGGGCTTATCTGTTGTTTTAGACTGTTGCCTCTGTGGTTGGTCATCGAGATTACTCTTTTGCTTCTGCATGGCACCCTGATGGAAAAATCTTTGCCACGGGGAATCAGGATAAGACTTGCAGAGTATGGGATGTTAGACGGTTATCATCTCCAGTGGCCATCCTCAAGGGTAACCTTGGGGCAGCTCGATCGGTTCGCTTTTCGTCAGATGGTCAGTTTATGGTGGTGGCTGAACCTGCAGATTTTGTGCATGTGTATAGTACAAAAGCAGATTTCAAAAAGCGTCAAGAGATTGATTTCTTTGGAGAGATTTCAGGGGTTTCCCTTAGCCCCGACGACGAGTCTATGTACATTGGTATCTGGGACCGCACCTATGCAAGCTTGCTGCAGTATAATAGGAGGCATTCATATGGGTATCTTGATGCCTACTCGTGATCAAGATTCATATGTCATTATGTTAACTCGAAGAGATTTTGATCTATTCACCTGCCTCCCCTTTTTGGCAGCTTCTCAAGATATATTTGGTTCACAACAGTCCATATTTGTATAGTGCTTTGCTTTATCTATAGTTTTATCAAGAAATTATCAGGTTTTTGGTCTTCTCTTTCTGAAATCTGATCTAGTGATCTTTATTTCATCTCTGCATGTTGATGCTACACTTTACATGCTTTTGTAAGATGTTGGTGCTCAATTAAGTAATTTCTAAGATGTGCATGAGGTTTAACATAGAAATGGTGTGACAATGATAATCAAGGAGACCCGGATGGGGAAGATGGTGAATGGATACGTTGATACATTACCAGTAGGGGCGAAGATGATCATACATCTCACCCCTTTTTCCTGGTTTCTTTTTTTAAGTGGTGGGTGTGAAAAGAAATCACCCTCTACTTTTAGTCCAATCCAAAAAGACTTACCTGTTAAGTAGGGAAGCTCTTGCCCTTTAGTATCCTACAATAATAATATAATAAAAAACAATAAATTGTTTAGCAGGGAAATTGTAAGCCTTTTTATCTTTTGTTAGTACATGACTAAAAGTAGACTAATTTCTTAAAATATATTCAAATCCCTGGCAACTAAATTTGTTTTAATGTACTAAGTTTCAGAAAGGATTTGAAGTGCCGTCTATTTTGACTTTTTTTTTTTTTTAAATATACTTTTACGGGTTCAAGGCAAAATTGTTTTTATAAATGGGTTTCTTTTTATTAAAAAAAAATCCTTTTCATTTTGGAAGTGTAGATAATCGCTAATCTATATACCTCCAAAAAAAAAAAAATGTTGAAATTTGCAACAGTGTAGCGTCACTGTAAACATCCTCACACTGGTAATTGGTCCACTTGGACCTTCTGATATCTCAGAACGTGGCCACACTCCTTCAATAACACGTTGGGGGATGGTTAATCCTGGAAGTTGAAACGTTCGTGCTTGTATCGTCTTTGAAGCATTTGAACAGATATTGCTGAGCGTGATTTTGCTTTTGTTCGGAGGCTTATTTTATCTGTTTGCTGGAATTGTGTTAAGCAGATTAAGAGACATATATTGCTAAACTGATACTTCCCTTCATATTGTTTCCTCGGCTGAAGTGTTTATTGGTTTTGGTAATTTGCAGTGCTATTTTATTTTATATGTAAGACCGCCAGGCTATCAGTTGAGAGTATTAGAGTTGAGAAGTAGTGACTGTCTTGATCCAATTGGTCATTATATGTAAAGAGAATTATCATTCTGTTCAAAGTGAAGGGCTTATATATTCTTGTTTTCTTTGTGAAGATGTTATTTGCATTAGAGCTTAAAATATTGGAGCATCAAACCTTGAGAGTTTCTTCGTCAATTTACAATTCATTTGGCCAATTTGTCTTGCTCTTGCGTTTCAGGCCCCTTAAATTTTGTAGCAGCAAAGACTAAGGGTCGCTTTCCCAAGTTACAAATAATTCAATTTATACAGCTTGTCAAAGGTTTGATTTGTTAGCTTTTCTGTAGTTTAGTTTTGCTTCTGAACCTCCATTGCGTGGTGTTAATTGACTGTCTACTCTAGAATGCAGCTGTAGGTATAAATATACAGCAAATATACTAACCCCAAATAAGGTACTGAACATGTTCTTATCAAGCATCTTTTCGTTATTAATTTATATCAATAAGATTACATATTGTAGTGAATTAATTAGATAAGAGAGAGAGTACATTTTTCAGAAGATTGCTAATTGCCAGAGGAGAACCATGCTTCTGCTGCCACAGTTGGGAGACTACCGTCTATTTCTTTAGACAGAAATGGGATTCTTTTTACAATTTTACCTTCTAATAATTTTTTTGTTATAAATAGGATAAAGATGCATACTTTTTAATATTAATTTAAGTATTTAAAGATCTTAGAATATGATGTTACTAAAGTCTTATTTATAAAAATTGCGTCAACGGGTCAAACCACTTCCTCTGTGATTGTCTAATTGGCTAAACAGGATATATATATATATGACTAATTTTGAACCGTTTATGTGTCAGTTTCTCTGAATATTGTCTAAACTCAGTTGGCTAAAGAAGTCAATCGTGATAAATGTTATTCTCGACCATGTGAGGCTGGTGGTGTTTCTTCTAGTTCCGCCAACTACTTCTCTAGGACAACTTCAAAAGGGAAAAGGATAATAAGATGGGCCAAAGATCTCCATGAGCTATTTATTACGATTGTTGATTGACTTGGTGGTCCTCAAAGTAAGTTAATTAGCTCGAATATTGATTGACCCATTACCAAAAATCATATGTAGAAAAAAAAAAAAAAAGTTACAGTCACATACTAAAGATGATGGGATTAGATAAGCTGACCATATCTCACATTAAAAGTCACTTGCTGGTGAATTAAACTTATCTACAATATACACATGCAGAAAGCTCTGCACGGTAAATTAACTCATCTTTAATTCACATATCATCATTTGCTTAATAGAATTTATTGAACTATCCTTGATGTTGATAACTTGATATTAACTTAAAAAGTACTTGCTAAATATTCTGTACTATATAATCTAGTGGCTTCAGTCTGGCATTTTAGGCAGTGTACACACACACACACAGATATATTACCAAATTCAACACTCTAATATAATTGGAGTTTGTTTTACTGCTCTCAATTGCTTCAACAGTTCCTAACATGACTAACATAAAAGATATAATACATATACCATATATTGGGGAAAATTAAATTATGACTAGAAAAAAAATACCCAAGATTTGCTATCTAAATTGTTGTAGTTAGCAATGCACTCTTCAACTATCATTTTGTAAAAAATGACGAGCTTGATATATGCTGATTAAAGGATCTATTGTTGGTGGAGGCGTCTTCCCTCACATTCACAGATCCTTGATCAACAAAACCTCCAAAGAATGATCACATTGCTTTCTTTCTTTCTCCATATTGCTGTTTACTGAACTAAGTAGATTTTATGACTTATCAAATTGGGCTAGTGTAGAACTTGTTTATTTAGTATGAATTGTTAGTAATATGTATTGACATTGCCAACTTGTGATTTTAGGTTACCTTATAAGTTTTTGGTTTATCTTTGTAGATTTAATAATTTGTAATCCAACAGTCCGCTTATGGACTAGATAATTGTAGTCTATTTTTATTAAGGAATCACAGATCACAAATTTTCATTTTACTGTGGTTCTAGATCAAAGATAGTTTATGTTTTTGTATTTGTACATTTATGGAATAATGTATAACAATGAGGAGGTATACAAACAAATGTAACTATGAAAAAAAAAAAAAAGTTTCTATATCAGTTTAAGTTAGAATTGATGTAGAAAATTTACTTTTTACATCGGTTTAACTGTTAACTGGTTTAGAAAGTAATGTTTTGTGTTGTAATATATGGCTTTTTACGTACTGATGTAAAATAGTACAAAGCCACAAGGGTCTTCGGAGATTGAAGCCAATAATCTTCATTTCACCCTGCAAGTGAGGGAGTATTAGATACAATATCTGCCTATTTCACTACTTTATTAATTGAATTTGCATTGAAAAGCAATTGGAGATATGAAAATAATAACAAATTTTCGATCCTATGGTTAAGTCTCATTAATTACATCATTTTATATTATAATCTCATTATAAATTAGCCTTATTAATTATAAATAATTAATATTTAATTTTTTTCCTATTTATTTTATTCTCTTTTCTTACTAATTTATCATAACACCCTTATGTTAATATTTTTTCTCTTTATTTATTTTCTAAATCTTAAACTCTAAATTTTGAATTTTAAATTTTAACCTTTAAAAGCTAAACCCAAACGTTGCAAGCTTTAAATACTAAAATCATAAACTTTAAATTATAAACCTTAAATTTTAAAAATTATAATTCCTATATTCTAAATCATATACCCTAAATCACATCTAGAGTATTAGGGTTTTATAGTTTAAGATTTAGTTATTATGGTTTTAGAATTTAAAATTTAGGGTTTATATAATTCATGGTGTTCATGTTTTTAAGTTTAAGATAATATTTTAAGGTTTATGATTTAAGATTTGATTTTAGAGAAAAAATAAAAAGAATATTAACTTTAGGATGATATGAGAAATTAATAACAAGAGAAAGAATGAAATAAATATGAGAAAATTAATTTTAATAATGTATAGTTAATGAAGCTAATTTTTGATCAAATTCTAATATAAAATAGTGTAATTAATGAGGCTAGACCTATGCATCTATGTATAGGATTGAAAAACCAAAATATAAATATTTCATTAATTATTTAATGAATAATAAATATTGATTCCATTAATTCATTAATGAATAATAAACATGAAATTTGTCATACCCGATATTTTATTACACATTTTCAAATTGAAATTGAGAAATTATTGATAGCTATTCATGTTCAATTAATTTTATCCTTTCATTGAGAAATGGGATGTGCAAGTCCACCCAGAGATTCGCCTTGGTCTAGAGTTTGAACATATGTCCGTAATAGGAGGAGGTCAATGGCATGCAACTCTCTTAGTTAAACAAATAATTTTTAATGCATTTATGGTGAATTACATCGATCTCCTATTATTATTATTATTATTATTATTATTATTATTATTATTATTAATTTCCATAAATGATATGTCTATACTATTTTAACGCTGTGTAAATAATCTTATTTGTTTTTCTAAAATAACCTTTAGTACTAAATTGCATCCTTATATTTTGACTATACACCCACACCCACACATTTATACATATAGGATTTACCAACTGGTCATTGGTGGTTAATTGCTGAAGTTGGCATGTTGCTCAATTTTTTTTTATTTGAGAAATCATCCAATATTGTGAAGAAGTTGAAACCAAATATATAACTCAAATAGCTTGCACATTGTGAAAAAATTAATACTTTCAAGATATTTGGATTATTTAATCACTACATCCAAATGTGGTTTATGAAACCACCAAATAAAAAACGTCAGTAATAGCGACTCATTTTAGATAATTGGCTGCTGAGGTTTGATTCTTGGAAAATTAAATTTTCCCCCCTAATCTGGCTGATCTCATTGAGAGTTACATGAGTTATGTAATTACTCTATTCTTATTAATAGGAGGCATTCCAAAGATTTCAATCCAGAGAAAGGTGTTAGGCAAGGATACCCTTTATCCCCTTGTCTCTTCATTCTTGCTATAGACTTCCTATCTTTGCTAATAGAAAACGAAGTTACCTCCGGTAATTGGACTCTGTTTAAGTTCACTAGAGGGTCTAAGCTTTCCCATCTGCTTTTCTTTTACCAAATTAAAGTTTTGGTTCTCTCCAAGTGTTGATCATACTTTAGCTGCCTCTCTAGAACAAATTGTTGAAATCAAGAGAACTAGTTCCCTGGGCAGCTACTTAGGGTTCCCTTAGGAGCTAAGGTGAATAATTCGACCTGTTTTTTTTCATAGTAGAGAAGGTTAAAGAAAGACTAGCAAATTGGAAAGCTTCTTTGTTATCCTTTGCGGGTAGAGAAACCTTGATTCAAGCCGTATCTTCGGCTGTCCCAACTTACTATATATATGCAATGTGTTAATCTTCCTCAGTGGTGTTAAAACTTACTCCATTTACTTCTCCAAGTGGTGTTAGAAATCTTATACTTCACAGGAGTTCTACAAAACAAAAAAATATACTCAATTCAATATACAAATCAATGAAAATGAGCATTAACGTTTATATGTATTACCTTATGTGAAATCTATAACCTAGATTTTTTTAATTAATTTCTTAGTTTGATATTTACACTTTTTTTTTTTTTTTTGCCCTTTTCAATCTCATTATCATGTGATTGCTCAAATAGTAACTTGAAAATGAAATTTTATCATCCCAAATTCTTGGGAATGGCACATATTCATTTTATACTAAAGATTAAACTTAGTACACTTGTTAGGAAAGATACAAACATTGTTGCAGACACACTGGCCAACATGGGAGCCCTTCGTGCAAATAAGCTTATGTTCTTCATTGTTGCTCCGGTTGAATCAAATTTCCAATTGACCTGATTGAATTTCTTGGACTTTGACCCTGAATTCCTGGCACATTTAGTTTATCCTAATCTTTAGTTTCCTTGCTAGTAATCATCAGGTCTCATTGCTTGAAGTAGTTGGAATTAGATTATTAGATTGAGGGAGTTAGGATTGGCTTCTTTGCAGCCCATCCACCTGCTCCATTACTTTTTGGTAATAGGTTCTGTGTAATATATTCCTGCCAGTATGTCAGATATGCTAAGTGAACAAGTATGTATTCTCTCTACGTTTTAAATTATTTAATAATTTAATGTATAAAGTATGCATAGGATTGCATAAATGTGAAATCATACCAAAATATTCGTTTGAACAAATATATAAAAGAAGAAGAAGAACCAACCTTGATGCTCAAATTCTATTCTCCTTTGGTTAAGAACATATTTGAGTTGTGAATAATCTTTAGTTCTGTTATAATATTCAAATGAGAGCTCAGTTTTAATGCCTTTTACATTCTATAACTTGGTTGCTGATGATGAGACACGCCATTTAGGTTATTAAGGACAGATCAATAGCAAGAGATGAACATTTTCATCTGTCTTATCATAGCTTTGTCATATCTAGTGGCTGTGTCAAGACTCTGATATTTGATGACTGATTCTAGCATTATACTACTTCGAAATCTTACCAGTTGCCCTTGAATCTTTGATACAGCACACATCGATCAGTCCAGACTGTAGACTTATGACTGTTGTTGGTGATAACCTGGATGGCCTGCTAGTGGATCCCCAAAATGGGAAGGTACGTAGTTCTTCAGGCCTTTGAAGCATTGTTTTGAATGTTAAATGTTTGCTTTCTTCCATTTAATTATTTATAATGGATCAAATGCAAAGTTTTTCTTTTTTTAATTAACTGGATCACATTAGCTTTGAAAACATTTTGGTAATCTGCTTGGAGTGAGAAATTCCACTAACATCCTTGGGGCTTATCTGTTGTTTTAGACTGTTGCCTCTGTGGTTGGTCATCGAGATTACTCTTTTGCTTCTGCATGGCACCCTGATGGAAAAATCTTTGCCACGGGGAATCAGGATAAGACTTGCAGAGTATGGGATGTTAGACGGTTATCATCTCCAGTGGCCATCCTCAAGGGTAACCTCGGAGCAGCTCGATCGATTCGCTTTTCGTCAGATGGTCAGTTTATGGTGGTGGCTGAACCTGCAGATTTTGTGCATGTGTATAGTACAAAAGCAGATTTCAAAAAGCGTCAAGAGATTGATTTCTTTGGAGAGATTTCAGGGGTTTCCCTTAGCCCCGACGACGAGTCTATGTACATTGGTATCTGGGACCGCACCTATGCAAGCTTGCTGCAGTATAATAGGAGGCATTCATATGGGTATCTTGATGCCTACTCGTGATCAAGATTCATATGTCATTATGTTAACTCGAAGAGATTTTGATCTATTCACCTGCCTCCCCTTTTTGGCAGCTTCTCAAGATATATTTGGTTCACAACAGTCCATATTTGTATAGTGCTTTGCTTTATCTATAGTTTTATCAAGAAATTATCAGGTTTTTGGTCTTCTCTTTCTGAAATCTGATCTAGTGATCTTTATTTCATCTCTGCATGTTGATGCTACACTTTACATGCTTTTGTAAGATGTTGGTGCTCAATTAAGTAATTTCTAAGATGTGCATGAGGTTTAACATAGAAATGGGGTGACAATGATAATCAAGGAGACCCGGATGGGGAAGATGGTGAATGGATACGTTGATACATTACCAGTAGGGGCGAAGATGATCATACATCTCACTCCTTTTCTTGGTTTTTTTATTAAGTGGTGGGTGTGAAAAGAAATCACCCTCTACTTTTAGTCCAATCCAGAAAGACTCACCTGTTAAGCAGGGAAGCTCTTGCCCTTTAGTATCCTACAATAATAATAAAGTAATAAACAATTAATTGTTTAGCAAGAAATTGTAAGCCTTTTTTTCTTTTGTTAGTATATGACTAAAAGAAGACTAATTTCTTAAAATATATTTAAATCCCTCGCTACTATTATTATTATTATTTTTAATGTACTAAGTTTTAGAAGGATGCAAATGTGTTCGCTTGTACCGCAATTGATATGTAGGGTTTTGATCCCTCTGTCATATGTCATGAATTACAGTGCAAAAATGACTTTTTTACATTAGGTGTATATTTTGTTCAAATATTTTATTTTATTATTTTTTAATTTATTTATTTAGTCAATATTTTATCTTCTTTATTTTTATTTTTATTCTTCATATTATTATTATTATAATATATATATATATATATGTGTGTGTGTGTGTGTGTGTGTTTTTGTTTAAAAAAAAAAAGAAAGCAAAGAAGAAAAGAAAAAAGAAGGAAAGGAGCTCAGTGAAAAAAGTAAGGAAAAAGTAAGACGGAAAAGAAAAAAAGGAAACAGAAACGTGAGGGAAAAAAAAAAGAAAGGAAAAAAAAAAGAAAGGAAAAAGTAAGACGGAAAAGAGAAAAAGAAAAAAACGAAGAAAAAAAAAAGAAAAGAAAAGGAAACAGAGACGTGAGGGAGAAGAGAAAAGAAGAAAAGGGAAAAAGAGAAGAAAGAAACAGAAGCTGTGAAAATAAAAAGGAAAAAGGAAAAAAAGAAGAAAAAGAAAAAAAAAAAGAAAAGGACAAAGAAAGAAGGAGAGGAGGGCCTGAGTGAAGGTGAGTGAGGGTAGTTGAAATGAAAGCAGAAATCACAGAGGGAGAGAGAAGGAAGTCGCAGAGAGCTTGAGAGAAGAAGAACAGAAAAGAAAAGAGTGAGAGAAGAGCCAGAGAGGGAGGGGAACACAGAAAGTGAGATGGAGAGCTCGAGGAAAGCGAACAAGATCGAGAGAAGGTGAGAGAAAGCGATAGAGAGGAGATTGTGAGAGATAAAGAGATTAAAAGATCAACGTGCAAAAGAATTATTTTTAAAGTTGACTTTCTGTTATTAAAATTTATTTATTGATGTATAAATTATTATTTTGTATGAAGTTGTTTTTTTTTAAGAGTTATAATTTTAAAATTGTTAAATAAATTATTTTATTTTTAAAAAATATTTGATAAAATTAGATATATTGAATATTGTATTTTATTATTTTAAATGTTTAATTTTATAAAATTAGAACAAATCATTTCTATCTCAAATGCAGAGAAGGAGAGTGAGTAGAAGAAATGGGTGCAAATAGAAATTGAGGGTGTGAATAAAGAAAAGAATTGGTTTAGATAGGAGAAATTGGTGTGAATAGGGATTTCCGAGGTGAGAAAAGAAAAGAGTTGTTCAGATAGAAGAAATGTGTGTGAATAGGGACTCTAGGGGTGTGTAAATAAGAGAAATGAGTGTGAATAGAAATTGTCGGGGTGTCGAGAGAATAAAGAAAAATACGTGAGTGTAAATAGAAATTGAGGGTGTGAGTAAAGAAAAGAGTTGGTTGTGTGAATAAGGATTGTAGGGGTGTGAGTAAAGAAAAGGGTAAGTTTAGATAGAGAAATGGGTGTGAATAGGTATTGCAGGGGGTGAGTAAAGAAAAGAGTTGTTCAATGTGTGTGAATAGAAATTGTGGGGGTGTCGGGAGAATAAAAAAATACATGAGTCTAAATAAAAATTGTGGGGTGCGGAAAGAAAAGAGTTGGGGTAAGAAAGAGTGGTAGGAGATATAAGTAGGAACTGTGAGGGGTGTGGATATAAATCTAATTGCAGAAAGGGATATGAATAAAAATTGTGGGGGTGGCAGAAAAGGATTATGAGAAAGAAAAAAATACACAGTAATCCTTCTTTCATGCTATATTTGTTTTTAGATGTATCCGCTCTCAAACTCTAAATTATAATTAATACGCATACACTCTAATATATATTTGAATTTTTTTTTAAAATCTCAAAGCTTCTCACTAATTATGGAAGGATAAGTAGTATAGTCTTTTATAAGACCGAGCTTATTATATCTAACCTAGGTGAGAATCAACATTATCTTGAGAGATAGTTTATATGTCTCGATGGATAGAAGACCCCTAAATTCACTTAAAAAATTCATGCACGCATATTTATCTTTTCAGCTGTATTTCCCAAGTAATTTTGGATGTACTTGCTTCCAATCCTAAATGATAATTAACATGCACTCATTTTTATGACGTATTTGAATTTTTGAGATCCCGAAGCTCTTCACTAATCATGAAATAGGTAAATATTTTGGTATTTTATAATACTGAGCTTATTATATCTAATCTAAGTGAGGATAAGCGCATTCTAAAGAGATAGTTTATCAATCTTGAAAGATGAAAAGACTCTAGATTCATTCAGAAAATTCATATGTACATGTTTATCCTCCTCCATTGCCTTGAAGGTGATAATATTTATCTTAGCAAAAAATAAAATACAGTTTCGGGTCATAACTTATTTTACACAACGAATTTGGGTAATTATTTTTAGACAAATGTTGTGAGGTGCCTAATACTTTCTTCACACATAATTAACTCCTAAACTCATCTCTGGTTTGCATTCTAATACATCTCTAAAAATAAAATAAATACATGAATTTTAAAATAAATAGAGTTTCTAATTGTGTCTTAATTCCTAAACAATTAATGAAAACTCCATAATTAATTTTTCTTTAAAGTAAAGTTATTTCATTCTTTATCGTAACATTTTTATCTTTAAAGAATACGTTATGATAGGTGTTTTTGTTTTTTATATTGGTTATTGAATTTACTTAAAAAGTTACTTTTTTCCCGATTGTGAAAGAATCATTCTCGAAAGTTTTTATTTTTAAAGTAAAAATATACTTTCTAAACTAATTGTGGCCATAATTTGATTAGAAAGTCCATTTTCTACGCCAGTTGTGAAAGAATTAGTGTAAAAAGTTTTTTTTTTTAAAAAAATAATACTGACTTTTTAAATTGAATTTAGTAAGAATAAGTTTAAAAATATTTTTTTAAAAAATTATAACAACACAATAAATCCTCTCTAGAGTCTCGTAAGATCAATATAAATTAATTAACAAATTGAATAGCAAAATTCTGTCTAAATTATACAAAAAGAAACAATTCATATATTAAAAGACCAAATATAAGCTTTATTGCCAATTAAATCCTCAAGTTCACAACTCGTATCAAACCCTAGAATCACTCGTAGTATCAAACCTTAAATTCACTAGCCTAAGAAATCAAAAGTCAGAACGTCAATTAGGCATTTCTCGAGGTTGCACTGTGGTATGAATTATGCCTAAGTAGCAGATTCATCCTAATGTAAAAAAGTAAAACCACAAATGCATAGAACGTAGAAATTATCCAAAAATATACTGTTTGAAGTTGGGCAATGTGTGGGGACCTGCTCTAAAATATCCATGGATCTTTCAGACAGCATCTTTCCAGGAGCAACAAGATCACGCGCATAATTCAGGGGGTCTTTAAGGAAATACTTCAGCCATTTATGAGAAAGACCTGCAGATATTAGAGAGAAATTATTAATCTAGCAAATTAAGCAACTTAAACTACAAAGCACAATATTTGAAAGAGATCAATTTCATCAAGCAAACAGGGAGCTCACTCTTAACTAATAATAACGTCATGTAACTGTTAATAGGGATTTCTTGTGCCTGCAACTCCAGAAGAAAATTACAGAGCAAGAAATACTAACTAGAGATAGATCAGATCAATCCTGCCAGTACTTTTTACAAGGGCGGTAACTATGAAGAGGATTTCCCTGCTTATCAATTCAGTAGAGCAAGTTAAGATGTGATTAACATTAATGGTTATCACATGATGCCTTTAAAGCAACGTTAAGCAATCTGCAGGCATAAGATATTATAATTCTACCATTTAACGAGAAAACTCTGAATCAATATTATACCAAGACAAGCCTAACCAACCTCTGAACCAATTTTGAAAAGAAATGCTAGATCAGCCAGTAGCATTCGATTATGAAGCATAGAGCATGTTTTCATAGCAAAGCCAAGGGACCAGACAGATCCCTGGAATTTGTATATCATAAATAAGCAATATTAAAAGTCTCCTATTAGAAATGCTGGTGATTTTGAGATATTAGACGATACGTTTACCATTTTCAAAGAGCTTAAATAGTTCACATCTAAATGCATTAAACGCCTCCTAAGAATTGGATCAGCATAGTTTGTATACAATAATGAACAGTATGTTTTTCTTTTCATAAGAAGCATAAACTTACATTTAATTATAAAAACACTACCGCATTTATTTTACTTATATAATAACCGGTATTAAAAAACTCAAAATGGTATTTCTATGTTTATGTGTGGTCGTGTCTCTGCTTCCTAGCAAAATGGAGAAAAGGATAATAAAACACCGTCTATATTCTTCTTCATGGTATCAAAGAGGTACCCAATTTTTAATTCTCCAAAGATGGAAATGGGACTTGAAAATTTTTACCATTTATATGGAAAACGTCAACTGTATCCAAAAACCCAGAATTCTCAATCTGAAGTTAAAAATTGAACAGTTCTTTTGGCATTTCATCTTATATTTCTAAATGAAGATACAAGAAATACACCTGGAAGAGGTAAAAATTATTCGGAACTACCAAAAACCTATTTCAAAAATGGAAAAATGGAAACACATATTGAAGCCAAAGAGGGACATATTCCAAAGCTTTTCTAAACAAAGGGTAGCTTTCCTCATATTTGCTCTAAAAAATACTAGTAAATTTAGTAGTATTTGTTAACTACGAGCTTCTTGTTACTTACAACAGGAATATGTATTTTTAAATGGGAAAATGGGTAACCAGAAGCAAACCATTTTATCTTAATAATTTTCACTTTTTTTTTTTCACTTTTTTCTTTTCATTTTTTCATTGTATATTGTCGTTATTACAAAAATTGATACCACTGTAATTTCCATCTGTCTTTCTATCCTTCTCCAAAGTCTCATTTCTAAAACGTTTCTCTCAAAATCATTCTGCAGAACAAGGTTTGGACCGTTCTTTATCGAAGCTCCATCCACTAATTGGTATGTTATAATAATGTATTTTACATTTTTAAGCACATTTCTATGTTTCTCTCTCTCTCTCTATATATATAGATATATTACTCTTACTAATACATGCTCTAAGGAATCTAAAATTTTCAGCCATATTTCCATCAGAAAGCCTTGCAGATTTAATCGAGAATGTCGTTGCTTCCAAGGCCGTTGATTCCTTTTTTTTTAAAAAAAAGAAAAAAGAAAAAAGAAAACTTTGCAAGACACATGGAGATTAAGTTAAATGAGTTTACATCATTTTTAATTATGTTTTATTTTGTAGATTCAAAATCAACATGGGGATGCACTCATATGGATCAGATGATGCACAACCTTGGAAACCATATATACTCTGGATCTTTCTTGGTATCATGGCCCTTCCCTTCATCGCATATTTCATGAGCTGGTTTATTGGGCAGCTTATGAGGCTATATCGTCAAGTAATTAGGAGAAGAGAAGTTGAAAGGCTACGCGAAGCAATTGGTCACTTTCAGTATGACAGTAATTCTACCCTACCATTTGGGCAACAGGAATGTGCAATATGTCTGACGGAATTCGAGAATAGAGAAGCATTATCAACCATCCCCTCCTGCTCTCATGCATTCCATGAAGAGCGTCTTCTGAGACATATGCTGCAATCAAGAGAACTTGTATGTCCCATTTGAAGACTTACTATCACTCCAGGGTGTACCAATACTAATGTAAACGCTGATATAGCTTAATTAAAAAACATTACATAATACTAAATTAGAAATTTTTTATTTTATGAAAAGTTTTTTTAATTATTTACATTCTGTAAAACTATCATTTGCGGACTCATGAATAGTTATAAAAAAATATTCTTAGTGCATATTCAAAAAATAAATAAATAAAAATGATACAGACTAAATTACTCATATTTTATGTGAATTTTATTTGTACTAAAAAAAAGTGAAAGCTTAATTTAGAAATTCATAAAAGTTTCATGCTTTTTTTAGTATTAAAGTGAAAGTCCTTAGTTTCACTTCTTTCTAAGGATATATTGAACAATATGTTTTCTTAATCCGAAAATTACACAACTTTTGTTATTTGTTGATATATATATATATATATATATATATATATATATATATATATATATATTTGAAGCAAAAATTATGTTGAAAGAGAAAAGTTAGCATCAAATTCCATAATTTATGCTCAAAAATTGAAAAGATATTCATATCTTACAGCAAAAAAAATTCTGAAGCAATCAATATGATTCTTATAAAGATAATACAAGAAAGACTAATGTAACTCAGTTATGTGATGTGAAATTCTATTTAATTTTCAAGAAATCTCGTTCAAAACTAGTTGACAAGAAAAAAGTTAATACTAAAAACATTTAAATAAATTTATTTCAATTAATTTAAAATTATTGCGTAATATATCATAATTTTTTTATTAGTAGAAAAACGCTAATTGAGTTGGTGTTTTTACAAAAATTTCTTTCATCAGAACATCCTTTAAATATACTTTTCGAAGGCACCAGCTTAAACAGTCTACTCTGCATGTGATATGAAAGAAACAGATTCTACTATAATTAATTTCTATTACTTGTAACATACGTAATTGATTATAAAATCATCTTAAAAAGAAAAACAAAAAGAAAAGGGAAATTGATTCAGAAGACTTGGTCTTTTTTTGGGCTACAAATATTTGCAATTTGACAAGGTTACATCTTAAGAGTGCCAGGCTTTGGCTACGTGTCTTATCCTCTTATATAATACACATACGTGGATGTAAAAAAAAAAAAAAAACAATTAATTTCACACCTAAATATGTATATTTCTTATGTATATCTCATTTATTCTAATTATGCTATAAGATAGATAATTATCAAAAAATTTATTTTTAATAAAAATATTTTAAGACACTCATTTCAAACATAGAATTTTTATGGTAATTTGATTATTTTAGAATTAAATTTAGTTATAAAGATAAACGAGGGTAGAGATATTTGCATTCTGTAAGACTATTATTTGCCAAATCATGAAGGCCTATGAAGTTATTTTTACTCAAGTCGAAGTAATTAAGAGTGAAATTGAAGCATGCATCATTAATAGTTATAAAAAAAATATTCTTAGTGCATATTCAAAAAATAAATAAATAAAAATTGATACAGACTAAATTACTCATATTTTATGTGAATTTTATTTTTACTAAAAGAAAGTGAAAGCTTAATTTAGGAATTCATAAAAGTTTCATCCTGTTTTTAGTATTAAAGGGAAAGACCTTAGTCAAATGAATTTATTAACTATTACTGTTATAAAAATATATTACTTTCACTTCTTTCTAAGGATATTTTGAACAATATGTTTTCTTAATCCGAAAATTACACAACTTTTGTTATTTGTTGATATATATATATATATATATATATATATATATATATATATATATTTGAAGCAAAAATTATGTTGAAAGAGAAAAGTTAGCATCAAATTCCTTAATTTATGCTAAAAAATTGAAAAGAAACTGATATCATACAGCAAAAAAAATTCTGAAGCAATCAATATGATTCTCATGAAGATAATACAAGAAAGACTAATGTAACTCAGTGAAGGAAGCTGGGTAGAAATCGAGTGAAGGAAATCACCGTCTCTAGGAGGATTAATGTAACTCAGTTTGAGACGCGCCCTGTCGTATGGCGTCCTTGAACTGAAAATAATCTGCGAGCGCCGGAATGTTTAGCGGCCTTATGGCATTTTATTTTTTAAGGACGCGAGTTTGGATGGCATCGTCGGCACGCTGGTTTAACAGGCGTCATTGTAGGTACTTTTGAAAGAAATATTTTCACCTTACAATTCTATTCTAGCACTGATGACGTGTATCATGAGTAGGGGGCTGGAGATTTCCGTGGCAAGGGAATATAGGGAGATCTCCATAGCTCTAAGAATGAATAGAGATTACAGAGAATAAGATGCAGAATCATTCAAGACTGCAATCTCATCTCTTTAATTGATCATATTCTAAAATTCCTTCGAAGTTTAATTTTTAAGAGTATGAAACGCCATTTAGTTTCCCATGAAAAAGATTTTATTAAAAAAAAAAAAAAAACGCCAATGTGATTAGCATCTTTCATTTTGAGCAAACTTGTGAAAAATAGTTTTAAAATAATAACATGTCCGCAAATAGTTTAATTTTTTATTTTTTAAAATATTTTACTAAATATTTAAGTTTAAAGAAAAATATGTTTCGTCATATCTCTCATCACTTTTGGTTGAATCAAATGTTCGGATTGAACTAATCCCCCATTAAATGACAAATTTTTTGACAGAAACATGACGTGAGTAGCATTAATCAAAAAGAAAACAGTCATGTGATGTGAAATTCTAATTAATTTTCAAGAAATCTCGTTCAAAACTAGTTGACAAGAAAAAAGTTAATATTAAAAACACTTAAATAAATTTATTTAGTAAAATATTATTAATTTAAAATTATTGCGTAATATATCATAATTTTTTGATTACAAGAAAAACGCTAATTGAGTTGGTGTTTTTACAAAAATTTCCTTCATCAGAACATCCCTTAAATATACTTTTGAAAGGCACCAGCTTAAACAGTCTACTCTGCCTGTGACATGAATAGAAACTGATTCTACCATAATTAATTTCTATTACTTGCAACATATGTAGTTGATTATAAAATCATCTTAAAAAGAAAAACAAAAAGAAAAGGGAAATTGATTCAGAAGATTTTATCTTTTTTTGGGCTACAAATATTTGCAACTTGACAAGGTTACATCTTAAGAGTGCCAGACTTTGGCTACGTGTCTTATCCTCTTATATAATACATATACATGGATGTAAAAGAAATTAAAAAACTAATTTCACACCTATATATATATATATATATATATATATATATATATATATATATATATATATATATATATATATATATATATATATATATTTCTTATGTATATCTCATTTATTTTAATTATTATAAGATAGATAATTATAAAAAATTTATTTTAATAAAAATATTTTAAGACACTCATTTCAAACATAGAATTTTTATGGTAATTTGATTAATTTAGAATTGAGTTTACTCTAAACTTTCTTTTTGTGCAACTGGTTTGTCAAAATTGAATTTTCAAAATAACAGTAACATGAGAAATGGTTTATTGTGTAGCACTTTCTATTGATTTTTTTTTTTTTTTCATAACAAAAGATTACTTTATAATTGACCTGAACCTAAACGCACTCTTGAATCGCTTGGAAATTGATCAATTTCTTATTTTGAACAACTAAATTGAGTAAATTTATTTCTTTTCCTTTTTTTTTTTTTTATGTTTCAGCCCAAAGACACCACACCGGGTTGTAAAAAACCAATATAGAAAATGTTTTTTCTTTTTTAAATTATTAACTTTCTAAATTGATTTTAATAAGAACCAACTTAAAAAGCATTTTTTTAAAAAAATTAAAACAACACAATAAATCCTCTCTACAAATTTATAAGATCAATATAAATTAATTAACAAATTAAATAGCAAAATTCCGACTAAATTACACAAAAAGTAACAATTCATATATTAAAAGACTAAATATAAGCTTTATTGCCAATTAAATCCTCAAGTTCACAACTCATATCAAACCTTAGACTCACTAGTAGTACCAAACCTTAAATTCACTAGCCTAAGAAATAAAAAATCACAGCATCAATTAAGCATTTCTCTAGAGGTTGCACTGTGGTATGAATTATGTCTAAGTAGCAGATTCATCCTGATGTAAAAGAGAAAAACCACAAAGTCCATAGAATGTAGAAATTATCCAAAAATATACAATTTGAAATTGGACAATGTGTGGGGACCTGCTCTAAAATATCCATGGATCTTTCAGACAGCATCTTCCCAGGAGCAACAAGTTCACGCACATAATTCACAGGATTTTTAAGTAAATGCTTCAGCCATTTATGAGAAGGAAAAGACCTGCAGATATTAAAGAGAAATTATTAATCTAGCAAATTAAGCAGCTTAAACTACAAAGCACAATATTTGAAAGGGATCAATTTCATCAAGCAAACAGGGAGCTCACTCTTAAGTAACAATAACAGTCATGTAATTGTTAATAGGGATTTCTTGTGTCTTCAATTCCAGAGGAAAATTATAGAGCAAGAAATACTAACTATAGATAGATCAGATCAATCCTTGCAGTACTTTTTACAAGGGCAGTACCTATGAAGAGGATTTCCTAGGTTATCAATTTACTAGAGCAAGTTAACATGTGATTACCATTAATGGTTATCACATGATGCCTTCAAAGCACCAGTTAAGCAATCTGCAGGCATAAGATATTAAGATTCCACCATTTAACAAGAAAACTTTGAATCATATTATAGCAGGACAAGCCTAACCAACCTCTGAACCAATTTTGAAAAGAAATACTAGATCAGCCAGAAGCATTCGATTACGAAGCATAGAGCATGTTTTCATAGCAAAGCCAAGGGACCAGACAGATCCCTGGAATTTGAATATCATAAATAAGCAACATTAAAGGTCTCCTATTAGAAATGGTAGTGATTTTGAGACATTAGATGATATGTTTACCATTTTCAAAGAGCTTAAATAGCTCACATCTAACTGCATTAAAAGTCTCCTAAGAATTGGATCAGCATAGTTTGTATACTATAAATGAGCAGTATGTTTTTCTTTTCACAAGAAGCATAAACTTGGATGATTATACAATAGGGATTAGTTGTATAACATACCAACCATCCGGACCTCTGTAAGGCTGCACCTTCAGCATTAACCATTGGTGGTCCTCCTTCCTCTAACTTGTGGAGTGTCTAAAACAAAAATCAAAATAAAAGAGACACTGGACAACCCTAGTGCTTCCTTTGTTTCTTTTTGGAGCACTTTGATCTGAATTTCGGAACCCATTCTTCTCATGAGTTGGTCCAAAATAAAACATACGAATTATATATATAGAAATCATGTACAATCAAAACAAAGCTTTAGCTAGAAGATGTCAGTAGATAACAAAATTTATTCATTAACAAAAGTTTTATAATGCTCAGGTATTCTTCACTGAAATTTAGTACTTTACTTTGTAAGTGGGTTCAAAATTTGGTAGGAACAGGTGGGGTGAGAATCTTATGAAAGGAGGAAAGCTACTCTTTGTTAAGAAAACCTTGAGATATTTCAACAAAGGAATATCAGATGATTTTTCAATCTTATGGTTGAAATTAGAAGATAAATAAAGATAAATGAGGTAAGGGCTTTGAAGTTATTTTTACTCAAGTCAAAGTAATTAAGAGTGAAACTGAAGCATGCATAAGTTGATTGTACCTGTCAAGAATCTTTCGAAATTGAGTTTTGTGACTCTACGTGTTATATATGTTGTGGCATTGAATTGCAATCCATTCACAGCAGTCCTTTTCATTAGAGAAAAGCAACTTGGAAGGGTCTATCACATCTATTTTAAACTGTAAGAGGATCTCATGATCTCTTCTGTAGCAACGTATTTGTAAATTGCTTCCACTTAGGCTTAAGTCGAACCTGGCTCCACAGAGAAACCAAGAAGAAATAGCACAATTTGTGAAGATGACTTAACCATCATATGAGAAGTCTCCAACAAGTTTATTTTATGAGAAGGGTTATGAAGTAGTATAATGTCAGTTTTAGTCAATCATCAAAGTTTATGGACATGGTTCTATTGAGTCAATCACATGTCAACCACAAATTTTCCATATTGTCGAAGAAACTACATAATGTAGACTTACATTTAGTTCAATCAATTCTGCCTTGTTAGTGCTGTTTGGTTCCCTCATGCCATGGTAAACATTTTATTACTTCTTAATGTGTACTTCTTAAACTAAGCTTTTCATATTAATTATAAACTATTTTTAAAAAATATCAGCGGTAAACATTTTATTATAAACGACGGTAATTTAGTTTATATGATATTCAAACATTTAATAACATATTGTAGTGAGATGTCTGTTCACTTCATATGTATATATTTGGAATATTTGGCCATGTTTCAATGAGTTTAATGAATTTCCTTGAATCAGAAAAAAAGATTGTATGGAATTTTGGGTTAAGAAGAAACTGATAAATGAAGACCATGAGCGTCTAAACAAGGGCTCTTCTAACCATTTGGAGGAAACTGGGTTCAGCTTTTGCATTTATATTTGGTTAGTGCATGTGGATTTTCATTTGAAAGGCTCTTCTATTTAATATATATAAATAATTCATCATTTTTAGTATCAACTACCTATGTCTAGCATTAGATTAAATTTCAATTAATTAGATAATTTACAATTATGTCATCACTTGTTAATTTCATGAAATTGGTTTTGATCTAATTGCTCTAAATTTAGTCAAGTAGTCCACCAAACTTGCACAAAAGTTGCCCAAGTTCAATCTTGACATAGAAATTTCATAATAAATAAATTGAACTTAAAATGGGTTAAATAATATAAAAAGTAATTAAATTAATTAGACATATGATATAAATTAAGTCATCCATTAAATATAAAAATACAAAGATGAACACAAAAAAAAAAATGTATCAACAAGTTATCAAAAATGAATGACAGAAACTAATTCATATCATGACTTAGATGAAATTCGTAAACGTGTATTTTAAATAAGTAGATACATTACATTAAGGAATTCATTCTTTGTAGAAGTTTCTCATCTGTTGAACTACACCATGTTGATTTAGCCCTACTAGATTTATCTTTCTCTTTCTCACCTTGTATTTACTAAACTTTTTTTAGTATGATGATAATTATGTTCACATGATACAAAGTCATCATATCAAGTGACTTTGCTGGGGTAGTGTCATAGTTAACTATTTCTTTTTTTTTTTTTTGGGTAAAATGTTTTAGATATTATTTAGGTTAGCAATTAGAATGCGACAATGATACTTACAAGAAAATAATTTTCACCATCTGAGTTGTATTTTAAAATAATAACATGCCTGTAAATAGTTAATTTTTTTATTTTTTAAAATATTTGATTTAAAATATTTTATCAAATATTTAAGTTTAAAGAAAAATATGTTTCATCATATCTCGTCGAATCAAATGTTCGGATTGAACTAATCCCCATAATGACAAATTTGTTGAGAGAAACATGACGTGAGTAGCATTAGTCATAAAGAAAACAGTTGTGAAATTCTATTTAATTTTCAAGAAATCTAGTTTAAAACTAGTTGAAAAAAAAGGTTAATACTAAAAACACTTAAATAAAATTTATTTACTAAAATATTATTAATTTAAAATTAGTGCTTAATATATCATAATTTTTTGATTAGTAGAAAAACACTAATTGAGTTGGTGTTTTTACAAAAATTTCCTTCATAAAAACATCCTTTAAATTGAGTTGGTGTTTCTACATGTGACATGAATATAAACAGATTATACCATAATTAATTTCTATTACTTGTAACATACATAACTGATTATAAAATCATCTTAAAAAGAAAACAAAAAGAAAAAGGAAATTGATTCAGAAGACTTGGTCATTTTTTCGGCTACAAATATTTGCAACTTGAATAGGTTATCATCTTAAGACTGCAAGACTTTGCCTACGTGTCTTATCCTCTTATATAATGCATATACATGGATGTAAATTTCACACTTAAATAGGTATAATTTTATGTTACAAGACAGATAATTATCATAGAAAAAATTTAATAAAAATATTTTAAGACATTCATTTTAAACATAGAATTTTTATGGTAATTTAATTAATTTAGAGCTAAGTTTAGGTATAAAGTTTCTAAACTTTCTTTTTGTGCAACTGGTTTGTCAAAATTGAATTTTCAAAATAATAGTAACATGAGAAATGGCTTATTGTGTAGCACTTTCTATTGATTTTTTCTCATAACAAAAGATTACTTTATAATTGACCTGAACCAACTTTCTAAAAGCACTCTTGAATCGCTTGGAAAGTGATTAATATCTTATTTTGATTAATTATATTGACTAAATTTATTTTTTGTCCTTTTTTGTTTTTTACGTTTCAGCCCAAAGACGCTATTCTGACTGGCACTTTCAAAGAGAAACCTTAAGCGAAAGCACCATTTCAAATTACACTTTCAAAGGACACTTGTTTAAGTGGGCCTATCTAGACTCAATAAGGTAGTAAGTCGAACTTAACTTTTTGCTTATATATATATATATATATATATATATATATATATATATATATATATCAATTTAGCAGTTCAAGCTCAAATTAATTAATAATTTATTATGCAAATTTGGCATATTTAAACCAAAGTCTTAATTACTTATCCTATTTCCACCCTTAGAGAAATTTTCTACGTTATATAACTTTGAATTTTCTAAAGACTTGACAAATCATACGAGGTTCCATGACTTGACCAAGCATGAAAGGCTCCATGGCTTGAGATCATCACTGGCGATTTTTTTTTTTTTTTTTGTTTAAACTCTTAAGAGTGTTGAACTTTAACTCGAGACCATAACTTAAATTTTTCTTTGGATTCATCACGAAATCATGGCTGTTTCAAGCAAGGTTGGGTTCACCCGTAACCTACGAGTATGATCACAATTTGAGACCAGAATTTATGATTATATCCTACAAATTAATTTATTAAGAGTCACAAGGACAAACAGATATATCCGTAGTTTGGAACAAAAAAATAAAGTTGGGTTAAAATATTAAGAAAATGTAAAAAAAAATTGAAAAATATTTCTTAATATACAAATATTTTATTCGTTGCGGCCTTTGCCCAAATTAAACTATTATCATTACTAAATTTGAAGGACTTAACGAGCATCTTCACATCCATTCTTAGTCTTCAATATTGCAAAATAAATAAATAAAGTGAGAACATAGAAAAATTAATTTGAAATCAGTCTACAATGAAACAAAATTAGTAATCATATTGATAACTATTTTATTTTCCCACTTTTGAATTATTAAGATAACATAACTTTGAATACTATAATGCATCACATTTGCCACCGGGTCCTCCAAAGGTAAAATAGTGCCCTTTGGGAATCAGCCATTTTCGATAGCCTTCATACAACAATGAATAGCAATTCGGCCCTGTATCACAGTTGGTTTTCATGTCATTAGCATTTATATCAGTTTCTTCGTACATAGAATTTACAATTCTAATCCGGAGAAAGAAACAAGCTCTTCCAAATTTCTTAGTAGCAAGTAAACCACTCCCCATTGGTGGGCTGATTCCATTAGGAGAAGCCATGGTTGTGCCCCCATAACTGACCATGGATGCTCCATTGGCTAAGTGAGTGAATATTTCTTTTGGCCAATACCCAATAATAAGGTCAAGACTTGTATTTCTTCTACCAATAAGTAACCACCAGTGCCCTGTAGATTTGTCCTGTAGAATAATCCAAATGCAAAGGTTCATGTTAGTAAAAGGTCTTGTTAATCATTGTTTGTTATGTAAAGAAGCCAAAAAGGGAAAAAAAATTAATAATTTTATAGAATTATTTTATTTCTCCATAAATGTATTGAAAGTTACCTGTTTAACTATGAAATTCACAATGCGTTGTTCTCCTCCGATTATAGACATTTTATCAAACCCATCACCAAGTTCATGGTCTGGGTTGACTTGCACAAAGCCAGGGCACATTGCATTATAACAACCAGTTTTACGATATCCATCAGCCTGAGAACATATAGTAAATGAGTCTAATTAATTAAACGAACCCCGCCATTGTTTTGTTTATCTGATTTTGCTTGGTGTGATAATTTAAAATATTCATAATTTTGCATCTATATAGGAGCAAAAACGGTGTGTGATTAAAAATGAGAAGTTTCTTATGCAAAATTTTCCTTTTCACTTTTACCCATCTCTCTATTTTACCATATTCACTCGCTAAAGTTGAAAGAAGTTTTTGCTCGAAAATAAGTTTTATGGTCGTTTTATCTTTATAAGGCTATTTTTTTTTTTTTTTGTGAAACTTTATAAGACTAAATTGATGCTAGTTCATCCAAAATTTAAGAAACAAAAATTATATGTTCAAACAAAATGATAAAATAAGAAGCTTCTTACTGTCCAATAAGCGGTTGCTCGAGTCAAAGTGTCTCCATATAGTCTTGGATGCACCTAATGCATTATAGAGTTATGAATAAATGAGGGCAATGTTATTAATTAATGAGGAGAATGAAAAGACATTTGAAATTTTTAAACACATAAAATAATTGAATTGCAACTATTGTTCAGAACAAGTCATGGCTGTTAATATTGAGATAAAGAAAATATATTATGATAATAATAGAAGAATCACGAAACCTCATTTTGATAATAATAGAAGAAAAAAATATATCATTTTCCTTTTCTTTTTTTTTGTTGGAAAAAGACACATATTAAAGATTAAGAATATCTTGATGCATTTACACCATATATAATTGCAATATTGGTGAGAATCACTTACTGCCCATCCAACTGCTATGGAATTAAGTTCAGTAGGAGGACCATTTTCCAACCAAATTAGAGCCATACTGAATTGGAATAATTCCACAGATGGATTATATAGAGCCATGAATGATCCTGCTCCACGGAATGTGGTGTTTCGGACTGTATCCAGTGTGGCATGCTACGAAACCAACGTTAATTAGCAATATAATATTTGGAATAAATTTATTGAATCATTAATACCAAAAAAGTAAAAAAAAAATTATTAGTATTGAAAGAACTCAAAAGTATTTGAGGACAATCACGTGCACATTGGTGGGAAATAGAAAGTTTGCCTTAATTGCAATGAATTGGCAGTTTTGTGCTTTAGATCTTAAGGGATTGAGAGATATCAATGATAAAGAGAAAATATGCAGAAAGTGACAGAGAATAGAGTTAGATATAGTAGAATTTTCTAAAGACAAAAGAAGGTTGTTTTATACATTAAGAAATGCATTATAGGTGGTTAATTTTAAATTTTATTTGTAAATTGATTATTCATATAAAAAAAAGATGCTCGAATAAATTATTAATTACAAATTGATATATTTTTGTAAAAGAGTGCTTAACTTACATGAAAACTTGATACCAAATGAGAAATAAAAATTTAATTTATGACAGACATTCTTAAAATAATGAAACACATACGAGGATGGGAAAAGAAAAAAGAAGAGATAGAGTTGATTGATCTGGATTTAAAGGAGGAAGAATTAAAAACAACCAAAGAACTTACCAAATTCTTATAATGAACTAATGCAAGACACTCGGAAGTAGTTTATACATGTATATATTATATATAGGAAATTTGTGAATGTGATTTACTATGATTATATGTAGCTATTTGGTTGGTTTTAGTGGTGTACATGCAATATTTCACTCGAGTCTCTTGTTAAATTATACAAAGTTACTATTTTGTCTAAAAAGGATAAATGTTAACTTTTATGTTGCAAAACTTGACTACTGTAACTTATTAATGTTTAATTGGTACTTGTTATTTCAGAACAAAATGTTATGCAAAAGATTATCCCTATTTAAAAAATACCAAATAGACATAAATAGTAGTTAAAAACAAAGCTGCTCTCTAGAAGTGTTACCTAATGGAAGAACACTAAAAAAGAAAGTGGTTTCTTTTGTAACCGCTGTCTTTAATGCATTATTGACAACGGTTCCAAAAGTGCTTTTGAAAATCGCACATTTTATTACAGTGCTTAAATACACCACGACTCTAACCACTGTCAAAAGAGTTTTTTAAACCGTTGTCAAAAATTTGTTTGGGCATAGTAACTAGAAATCAAAAAACTCGAGGACGAAGGACTTACGTGGTGTCCAGGGTAACCATTGGTAAGTTGATGAAATTTGGCAAATGGAGCATTGGTAAGATTTTCACTTCTCATGTGATTCCTTCTGATCCTTTGAACAGGCACCTTCCCTGGTGGACAACCTTTACCAAAATACGATGATCGCCTTGAGTTTTTGGAGAAACTTGGATACAGCTGTGTTACAAAACAATGTGAAATTTCAGTGGCAATGTATAAATTATATGGTTACAATGATTCGTGTTAGTAATAGCATAACAATCATTAAACAAATATTTAAGTAGTAATATATAATGAGAAATTTCCTAATGAATCATGTAAAAGCATAAGCATCACTTTTTTATGTGAGAGTTTTTGTCGGTTTAAAAATACACCAACAGCATGACTTCCTTTGAAATTTCACAAATAAGGACCTTCTACGTGATTATCTTTATTATGAAATGTATTTAATCGAATTATGTTAATAAATTTAGTTAATTTTATTAATTTTTTATAATATTTTAATTTCATTCTTATTTAATATCATTTTTTATTGTGAAACAATTAATACCATAAATAGTCAATGTATCTACTAAGAGTAAATAATGGAAAATAAAACGTAAGTATGTCATTGGAATGATAAAATGTGTTAAAATAAGAACTACTAAAATTTAAAAAAAAATATCTTATAATAAAATCCAGAATGATATGATATAAAATTTCTTCTTCACATAGTCAAATTTTAGACGCAAAATACAGTTGTATAAGTATATTTCATTAGGAACGTTCACAACCTAACCCAAAATGTATCAAAATTGACCAAAGCTGACTAAAGCTGGTTTGAATTAGTTTTAAATATTCTCAAATTGTATTAAATTGATTATAAAAAGAGTTACTTTTCATTTTAACAGTTATTTTTAACTAAATCCAATGACTATCATTCATTCGTTACACATGACTCTCTTCCTTCGAAATTCTTTTTGTCTCGTCTTTCTATTCTACCATCTTCCTCAACCCATAGTTTCTTTAAGTCATGGCTTCCTATCGTGAAGAAACTAAAATATTTCTTCTTACTTGTTATATATTCCTGATATGGATTCTAATCACTACCATCATTGCCTTTTGGACAGCCATCGGCCAGAGAGTATGGGCAGTAGTTCCTCACCACCCACACGTCGTTGGCCTCTTTAGAGCCAACCATTAATTCACCGTGTATAGCTGTTGATACCAAGACATTAATTTATTTCTAATTAGATTAACTAAAAGCAATTTCTAGTTATATGTTACTTGTTTTGTAAATTAAATTGTTCCCTTGTCTAATCAATGTTGTTATAGGTAAGTGGCCGCTGTTGTGCGCCGTTTGCCTCCAAACCATCTTGCCTGCAGTCACAGTGGAGACTAAGCCAAAGGTAACTTTTGTAATCTAAGAAAATTTGCAGAGTATCAATTAGAAGAATTTTGCTTCTTGGTCATCTTCTTTGACTTACCTCTCGCAGGCTAGCATGGCTGCCAGGTAGTTGGTTTTGAAGTAAAACGCCGTACAAAGGTGGAGATGGATTTTAGACCGTGGGTTCACAGAAGTGAAGCTCCAAAAGAAAGGAAAGAAAGAGTAAGGCCAAAGTAGGAATTTGAGTTGCAAGGAGTCATGTGCAACTAAATATACTCCTCTGTTACTTTCCATCACTGACATTAATAAAACTACTAACTAATACCATTCTATTGCTTACATGACTATTATAAACTGATCTTGTAACTTGCTTAGTTACTTTTTTTTTTTAAAAAAAAAAAAAAAGTTCCTCTAGATAGCCTTAAGCTGTGCTTTGATTTCTAAGAACAATTTTTATGTTTTCTCTTCTAGTGAATCAAAATATAAGTAGTTGGGCTAGTAAGTAATGATTATGTTAGCAACAAACAACATCGGTAAGCACTTTTTGTTAATAATTAATGACAGAGTGACAAAGAAATGTATCTGTTAACAATTATTATCAAGTGTCAATGACTAAAATAGTATATTATAAGTTTTTATATTCAAAATGTCATAGACATTTTTATACTGTTCAAAAAATTTATGAATTTTAACAAACTAACATAAATTGATGGTTTTTAACCACTTCTAAACTACATTAAATCCCAAACTAACAACAAAGTTTTAATTTGTGATTTTTAAAAATTGATCAAGATTAGTTCAATGTGATTTATAGGTGAAATTACATGAAACAGAATTGAAAAACAATACCCATACATTTCATAGATCTTGATTCTTGAACGGCTAAATGGAATGAATGGCTTTCTTCATATTAGAAGAGTGTCATCTTATTTAGTGCTCTTCAACTAAATCTATATCTAGAGATGTGGAAAAATAACTCTGATTTGTAAATAGTTTGTAAATTGAAGTAATATGATAAATAGTTTATATTTTTGTATTTTTTTAAAGTATTTTATCCTAGAACAAATAATCCCCTCAATTCAAGGAAACAAACATAAAATTATGGCCTTTGTTGAAATGATCAAATTTATCTAGTAGGTCAAATTTTATAAAGACCTCAATTTTATAGGCCAAAATTTGTTTATTTTTGTGTGGGTTTAATGGCTTGCTAGTCTTTTCAAACCTAAACTTTGACGAGAGTGCTACATAAACCTCCCTACTTTTATGGATAATTGACATTAATTATTACCTTTATATGTTCCTATCTCGAATTTATAAAAAATTTAATTTCAATTACATTATAAATTTCATTGAAAACTGAAATATTTATTTAAGCCACTTTGCATGTTCTAGTTTATCCCATTTCTAAAGCTGTCACAAATATTTTTAGTTAGAATGAGAAATTAAAATATCTTGTCTTATGTCTACTTTTGTAGAAAATTAAAAAATGATAATTTATTTTATAAATTTTATCGATTAATGAGCTGTATTATATTCATAATCGATAGCATAATTTCTTATTTTATAAGTTCAAATCATGCAACAACTCAAATTATAATGTAGCCCATGATCTATAGTCACTTAATCAAATCAATAATTAGTTGCAAATAAATACAGGAAAAGAAAAAGAGATTGATAGTAATTTTTTCTTTTTCTTTTTATAGCACACGATAGTTACCTGGATTTTGTGGTTTTTAAGTGAAGGATGTTGAAAAGCAAGTTGCTTGTAGATATTTACACAATTAAAGTCATCATCTTCCTTACGCTACAAATATGAAAGTGAATAACAATTAATCATACATATCAGAAGTAAAGATTTCAATAATAACTGACTTTGAGAACTGCAAAAACGAAAATACCAGGGCTCCCTCGAGTCCGACATGGGGTAACGTAGGGTCTCCATCTTCTGCAATCTTACTTCTTCCATCAACAACATTGTAGACCACAAACAAACTGAGAACTACAACGAGATACAAAGCCATGGAATTCTTTAAAGGTTGAAGCCAATAATCTTCACTACACCCACAGCTATGCAGTGTGAAATTGAGGAAAGTAATTGGACATATGAAAATGATAAATATGAATAATAAATACTTCATTGACTAATTTAATGAATAATAAATATTGACTTCATTATTAATTAATGTACAATAAATATGAAATATGTTATACTCAATGTTCTATCGAATTTCTTTTGACTTTGAAGTTGAAAAATTATTGACTATTATTAATCAGCGTTAGTCATTATGGTAAGGAATTAAAGTTATTTTAAGTATATTAATTAAGGTTTAAGTCTATATGTATGCAACAAAAAAAAAAAAATATTTAGAAAAACTCCATCTTTGTTTAGGTCTTGGGTAATAAATTTGTGCTAATATCAATGGTTAAGACCAAAAAACATTACAAACCATTGTTAATATTCAATTGATTTCGTTCTTTGACTCAAATAATATATTTAAATTTGGATTGAGAAAACAATTGATTTCTAATTTGACTACCCCAAAATCCAACTTTATAAATGGTAGAATATATTTACACCATCTTTCATCTGGTGAGATACCAAGATACACTTCTTTTTAGCTTTGGTATAACTTGTTGTATGAGACTTGATAAGATAAAATTTGATGGTATAAAGGCATGACTCATATATGTTTTGTTTGTTGACTTAATGTTTTTTGTCGAGGAGATGGAGGTTTTGTAAATATTGTTGGGCAAACTTTTAGATGATTTTTTTTGCATCCGTTTGACGATTAATGAAAGCAATAGCATTATTTATTTGGGTGATATTTCGGGCATATCTCAAGTAATTTGGGATTCAAAGAAGGTCAATTGCCGTTAAAATATATTAGAGTTTCCTTCACTTTTAAATAAATTATTGTGCTCATATTATGATCCTTTGGTTAAATTTTTTTTATCGGATTACACATTAAATGACGAGAAAGTGGAGTTATTGTTGGTAGAACACAAATGACTTTTTCTTATCTTATTGAGTATTCAAAAGCTTTGGGGTCAAACTTTCCCATTGCCTTGTGAAGTCCATGCACGAGGACAAACTTTATATAGGAATTTCCTTTGATCAATATAAGAAATAGAGAAACGAGAAGAGTAGACAGAGAGTGAAGCGAGTAACTGGACAAGGAATGTATTTCTCAGGTTATCTATCACATAGAAGAATCGGAGTTTGAGTAACTGGACAACCAAGTGTGGTGAGTGTAGATTGAAGACTCAACCTTCAGATTTATTGTGTTGGTAGCTCCCATAAGAGCTGATTTCTAAAATGGAGAACCCACAATCTGATATCCGACAAACTCAATAGGGAAAAGCCCCCCACGCTATAAACTTGTCGATCCTTGAAGCAACTCTTCAACCAAGCTGGCCTGAATTACAAGATGAACTAGTTCAACTTCGAAATCAACCACAACGAGATCAACATAAATTACAAGCTCTTCGCGCTAGGTTACCTCTAGATGTAGAACCAAGGGTTGAAGGGGATCATCAGTGGCCTCCCCCTGTTAGACCTAATCCCATCGATGTAATGAGCTCTCCTAGTCATTCTAGCAATGTCATACTACTAGCTCAACCCCGGCATAAGATCCCGCTAGCAGCCGATCTAATTCAGCCTCCAAATGTTTGAGACAAGAGTCAAACACCCCTTCACCCCTGAGGTGATGCAATGTTCATTAACCTTATACTTCAAGCAACCACATTGGACCAATATGATGGCGCTACAAATACTCAGGACCATATCTCTAGTTTTGAAAATATTATGTTGATCTCGTGAGTTTGGTGATGATATAAAATGTAGAACTTTTCCCATGACCTTGAAGAAGGCCACTCTGTTATGGTTCAATAATCTTCCACCAAACTTTATTTCACATTTTGATTAGTTAGCAAAACTTTTCATAGCTCGCCTCTCCACTAGCACGGTTCATCAGAATTTTAGCCATACTTGCAAACTTAGGACAAAAAGGAGAAAATTTGAAGGAGTATGTGCAAATGTTCACCAAGGTCTTCCTACATGTAAGGAATTTGAAAGACTGGGTGGCTATGAACATCTTGATTGCCAATTTAAGATGAAGTTGGTTCAAGGAATTTGTTATACTTAACCTTCTGAACACACTCTAAGAACTTTTGCAGCTGGCTGGCAAGTATACTAATTTGGAGGAGGTGAATCGTGGAGTTGCTATGCAAAAAGAAAAGTCCAAAAAGAAAGATAAAGTCCTGCGATCTCAGTATATTAATTATGTGCTATTCAACAGGCCAAAAGACTAATTACTAGAAGAAATCTTATAGTAGAGGAATAGCTATTTTCTCATCACCACGGTCCCGCATAGAACCGAATATTAAAAGGTATTGCAAATATCATATAGCAGTAGGCCATGATAACAAAGATTGCCAGCAGCTAAAAGACTTGATTAAAGGTCTGATCCGAAAGAGACATTTGAAGCAATTCAGGGCAGAACCTCCAACTAATAGGAAAGAAGAAGATTATTTTCGCCAATATGTAGATAGACCGAAGGGAAGGTATAGTATAGAGAACGATCTCCTTAAAGATACGACTACACCAAAACAGTATTTGGACCTAACCAGGTTACTGGGATCATTAAAATATTGCGGGAGGCTTTGCTAGAGGATGATTGACATTTGGAGACTAGAAGAGGCATATTCAAAGGACATTTGCATATTATTAATAAGACTGGATCTTCTTGGATTCCTTGAAGGGAATCTATAGATCTCTGTCGATAACTTCTACAGAGGAATTATGATGATCCATGGTGATTAATGCAATGATTGCCAACTACAGGATGTACAGGATCCTTGTGGGTCAGGGCAGCTTGGCCGATGTAATCTTTTACGAGGCTTTTAGTCAAATGGGGATTCCCATTAACAACCTACAACACTATAATAGAGTTCCGGTATGATTTTCAGGTGTCCTAGTTCGTGCCTCGAAGCAATATCCCTCTGTGTTACATTTAGCTTCGAACTTGATCATGTTAGTCAACGAAAAAAATTTCTGGTGCCAAAATTCCCATCACCTTATAATGCTATATTTGGGCAGTCATCTTTGAATCAACTACGAGTTGTGGTTTAACTCGATATCTAGCTTTGAAATACCTCATACGCAAGGGCACTATCATTACTATTAAGGAAGATGTGTTCAAACAAAATGCAAATGTGGTCGCTTGAACCGCAATTGATATGCAGCGTTTTGATCCCTCTATCATATGTCATGAATTACATACATTAGTGCAAAAATGACTTTTTACCTTAGGTGTGTATTTTGTCTAAGTGTTTATTTTATTTTATTATTTTTAATATATCTATTTAATTATTTATTTTATTTTTTATTTTTTGTATTTTGATTTTTATATTATTATTATTATTTTCTTGTATATAAATATATATATATATATATATATATATATATATATATATATATATATATATATTTAAAAAAAAAAAAAGAAAGCAAAGAAGAAAAGAAAAGAAGGAAAGGATATGAGTGAAAAAGAAAGGAAAAAAAAAAAGAAAAAAGTAAGATGGAAAAGAAAAATAAAAAGGAAAAAAAGAAGAAGAAAAAAGAAAAGAAAAGGAAACAGAGACGTGAGGGATAAGAGAAAAGAAAGAAACAGAAGCGTTGAAAATAAAAAAGGAAAAAGGAAAAAAAAAAAAGAAGGTGACTGAGTGAAGGTGAGTGAGGGTGGTTGAAAGAAAAGCGGACATCACAGAGGGAGAGAGAAGGAAGTTGCAGAGAGCTTGAGGGAAGAAGAACAGAAAAGAAAAGAGTGAGAGAAGAGCGAGAGAGGGAGGGGGGCACAGACAGTGAGATGGAGACCTTGAGGGAAGCGAAGAAGATTGAGAAAAAGTAAGAGAAAGCAACACAGAGGTGATATAAAGAGATTAAAAGATCAAAGTGCTAAAGACCTAGGTGTAGATTTTATCATTTTTTCTTGAGGTGACTCTCTGCTATTGAAATTTGTTTACTGATTCTTCTTTTTTAAGAGTTATATTTTTAAAATTGTTGAATAAATTATTTTATTTTTAAGAAATATCTAATTAGGTTAGATGTATTGGATATGACATTTTTTTTATTCTAAATATTTAATCTTATAAAATTATAGAGGTTCCATAATGAAATAAATTATTTATGTCTAAAATGTTATTTGAATATGCTTTTCTAGTGAAGTTGAATGAGGAAATGTAAGTAGAAAAGATTGCTGAGAAATGGGTGTGCATGAGGATTGCTGAGTAAAGAAAAGAGTTAGTTCACATAGGAGAAAAGGGTGTGAATAGGGATTGTAGAGGTGTGTAAAGAAAAGAGTGAATAGAGATGAGTGCAGTAGGTGTGAATAGAAATTGTGGGGTGTCGAGAGAATGAAGAAAATTAAATGGATGTAAATAGGAATTGTGGGGTGCAAAAAGAAAAGAGTTTTTATGAGGTGTAAGTAAGAATTTTTAGGGGTGTGGATAGAAATCTAATTAATAAAGGCGTGTGAATAGATATTATACGGGTGGAAAAAAAGTGGTTGGTGGGAAGAAAAAATACACAGTAATTCTTTTGTCATGTTATATTTTCCTTGTGATTTTAGATGTATCTTACTTCCAAACTCTAAATTTTAATTAACATACATATATTCTAATGTACATTTGATTTTTTTTTGTTTTTAGATCTCAAGGCCCTCCACTAATTATGAAAGGATAAGTAATTTAATCTTTTATAAGACTCAGCTTACTATATCTAACATAGTTGATGATAAACATTATCTAGAGGGATACTTTATTTGTCTCAAAGCTTGGAAGACCCCTAATTTTACTTAAAAAATTCATTCATACATATTTATCTTTCAGCCGTATTTCCCATGTAATTTTAGATATATCTTGCTCCCAATCCTAAATGATAATTAACATGCACCCATTTTATGACGTATTTGAATTTTTGAGATCTTAAAGCTCCTCACTAATCATAGAAGGGTAAGTAGTCTGGTCTTTTAAATGTATTATACTTTCAAACTCTAAATTGTAATTAACACACATATATTCTAATATACATGTGAATTTTTTTTTGGATCTCAAGGCCATTCACTAATTATAGAAGGGTAAGTAGTCTGATTTTTTATAAGACTGAGCTTACTATATCTAACTTAGTTGAGAATAAGCACCATCTGGAGGAATCCGTTATCTATCTTGAAGGATAGAAAACCCCTAATTTCACTTGAAAAATTTATGCATACATATTTATCTTTCAATCGTATTACCTATGTAATTTTAGATATATCTCGCTCCTAATCCTAAATAATAATTAACATGCACCCATTTTATGACGTATTTAAATTTTTGAGATCTCGAGGCCCCTCACTAATTATGGAAGGGTAAGTAGTCCGGTCTTTTATAAGATTGAGCTTACTATATCTAACCTAGGTAAGAATAAACGTCGTCTAGAGGGATAGTTTATCAATCTTGAAGGATGGAAAGATCCCAAGTTCATTCAAAAAATTTATGCATACATGTTTATCCTCCTGCCATTGTTTTGAAGGTGATAATATTTATCTTAGCAAAAAATAAAATACAGTATCGGGTCATATCTTATTTTGCACAACTAATTTAGTTAATTATTTGGATAAATATTGTGAGGTGCCTAACACTTTCCTCACACATAATTAACTCCCAAACTCATTTCTGATTTACATTCTAGTGTCTATCTTATTTTGCACAACTAATTTAGATAATTGTTTGGATAAATGTTGTGAGGTGCCTAACACCTTTCTCACACATAATTAACTCCCAAACTCATCTCTGATTTACATTCTAGTGTCTCTTTAAAAATAAAATAAATACATGAATTTTAAAATAAATAGTATTTCTAATTATACCATAATTCTTAAACAATTGACGAAGACTATAATGATTTTTTTTTTAAAATAAAGTTATTCTATTCTTTGTCGTAATATTTTTACCCCTAAAGAATATATTATGATAGGTTTTTTACTTTTTATATTGGTTATTGAATTTACTTAAAAAGTTACTTTTTACCTTGATTGTGAAAGAATCATCGTCAATTTTTTTTTTAGAAAATAAAAACATACTTTCTAAACCAACTGTAGCCATAATTTGATTAGAAAGTTCATTTTCTATGCCAATTGTGAAAGAATTAGTGTAAAAAGTTTTTTTTAAAGAAAATAAAAATAATATTGACTTTTTAAATTGAATTTAGTAAGAATCAGTTAAAAGAGTATTTTTTTAAAAAAATTATAACAACACAATAAATCCTCTCTACAGTTTCATAAGATCAATATAAATTAATTAACAAATTAAAAACAAAATTCTGTCTAAATTACACAAAAAGTAACAATTCATGTATTAAAAGACCAACTATAAGCTTTATTGCCAATTAAATCCTCAAGTTCACAACTCGTATCAAACCTTAGAATCACTAGTAGTATCAAACCTTAAATTCACTAGCCTAAGAAATCAAAAGTCAGAACGTCAATTGGGCATTTCTCGAGGTTGCACTGTGGAATGAATTATGCCTAAGTAGCAGATTCATCCTAATGTAAAAGAGTAAAACCACAAAGTGCATAGAATGTAGAAATTATCCAAAAATATACAGTTTGAAGTTGGGCAATGTGTGGGGACCTGCTCTAAAATATCCATGGATCTTTCGGACAGCATCTTTCCAGGAGCAACAAGATCACGCGCATAATTCGCAGGGTCTTTAAGGAAATACTTCAGCCACTTATGAGAAAGACCTGCAGATATTAAAGAGAAATTATTAATCTAGCAAATTAAGCAACTTAAATTACAAAGCACAATATTTGAAAGAGATCAATTTCATCAAGCAAACAGGGAGCTCACTCTTAAGTAATAATAACGGTCATGTAATTGTTAATAGGGATTTCTTGTGCCTTCAACTCCAGAAGAAAATTATAGAGCAAGAAATACTAACTAGAGATAGATCAGATCAATGCTGCCGGTACTTTTTACAAGGGCAGTAACTATGAAGAGGATTTCCTTCTTATCAATTCACTAGAGCAAGTTAAGATGTGATTAACATTAATGGTTATCACATGATGCCTTTAAAGCACCGTTAAGCAATCTGCAGGCATAAGATATTATAATTCTACCATTTAACAAGAAAACTTTGAATCAATATTATACCAAGACAAGCCTAACCAACCTCTGAACCAATTTTGAAAAGAAATGCTAGATCAGCCAGTAGCAGTCGATTACGAAGCATAAAGCATGTTTTCATAGCAAAACCAAGGGGCCAGACAGATCCCTGGAATTTGAATATCATAAATAAGCAATATTAAAATTCTCCTATTAGAAATGCTGGTGAATTTGAGATATTGGACGATATGTTTACCATTTTCAAAGAGCTTAAATAGCTCACATTTAAATGCATTAAGCGTCTCCAAAGAATTGGGTCAGCATAGTTTGTATACAATAATTGAGGAGTATGTTACCGCATTTATTTTCTATACCGGTTATGTAACAACTAGTATAATAAACACTTGCATTTAATTACAATAATGCCACAGCATATACTTTTTTAAACTAGTTATATAATAACCGCTATTAAAAAAACTTACAATTAATTACAAAAGCACGAACACGTATACTTTTTAAACCAGTTATAAAACAATTGGTGTAAAAATATTTTCACTTAATTACAAAAATAAAACTGTCAATATTTTCTGAACCGGTTAGATATTAACCGGTCTGAAAACCAATTGTTAGACCTATTTTTTGTACTAGTGATGTTAAATCAGGGGCTTGTCCTATAGCTCAAAAGAAAAGAGTATTTTATCCTGATTGCCAAAAGGCAATTGAGGAATAGGTAGAAAAATTATTACAGGCTGGTTTCAGCAAAGAAGTCACTCATTTTGCTTAGATTTCTAATGTAGTTATGGTAATAAAGGTGAATGACAAATATGAAATGTGTTGATTTTATCGATTTAAATAAAACATGGCTAAAAGTCTCATGCATAGCTAAATATAGACAAATCTGTAGATCAGGCCTCCGGGTATACCATGCTAAGTTTGTTTCAATGCATACAAATTATAAAGGTATTTTTAATGTTGATGTGTTGAAATTCTTTTAAACTTTTTTGTATACCTTTACTTATTATGGTACGATCTAAATTTTTAATAAATTTATGAAATAATTAAAGTTGTCGACGATAAGATATAATTGATAAAAACAATAATTAATGTTGTGTTGATATGGCAACAATTTTTATTCTAATCAATACATGCAGTTCAATTATTTTCATGTTTTAATCATCCTCTTTTGTTTTTTTTTTTTTTTCCTACGGAAGTTTCAAGGATACAGTGAAATTAGAAAATAGTGAGATGAGTAAAAGTGAAAAAGTTTTGCAAAGTAATAATTTCAGTTTTAATCACCCACTTTTTTTGTTTTTCCAAATTAGATAAAATATGATGTATAAAATTTGAATTCTTACATTCTCAATACTCCAATCACAAACTACAAATAGATGACAATAAATTCATCTAATCTTAATATATAATTATTTATATCTTTTTTACGGAATTATAATAAAATGTTATAACACATATCAATATTTCAGTATTTTATATTTTTTTAACATAATTGGTATTTCTATGTTTATGGGTGGTCGTGTCTGTGCTTCCTAGCAAAATGGAGAAGAGGATAATAAAACACTGTCTATATTCTTCTTCATGGTATGAAAGTGGTACCCAATTTTTAATTCTCCTAAGAGGGGAATGGGACTTGAAAATTTTTACGATTTATATATAAAACGTCAACTGTATACCCAAAACCCAGAATTCTCAACCTGAAGTTAAAAAATGAACAGTTCTTTTGGCATTTCATCTTACATATCTAAATCAAGATACAAGAAATTCACCTGGAAGAGGAAAGAATTATTCGGAACTACCAAAAACCTATTTCAAAAAAGTAAAAATGGAAACACATGTTGAAGCCAAAGGGGGACATATTCCAAAGCTTTTCTTAACAAAGGGTAGCTTTACTCATATTTGCTCTAAAAAAATACAAATAACTTTAGTAGTATTTGTTGACTACAAGCTTATTGTTACTTACAACAGGAATATGTATTTTTAAATGGGAAAATCGGTAACCAGAAGCAAACCATTTTATCTCAATAACTTTAACTTGTTTTCACTTTTTTCTTTTCATTGTATATCATCATTATGACAAAAATTGATGCCAATGTAATCTCCATTTCTCTTTCTATCCTTCTCCATAGTCTCATTTCTAAAACATTTCTCCCAAAATCATTCTGGAGAACAAGGTTTGGACTGTTTTTTATAGAAGCTCCATCCACTAATTGGTATGTTATAATGTATTTTACATTTTTAAGCACATATCTCTGTCTCTCTCTATCTTTTTTTTATATTACTCTTACTAATACATACTGTAGGGAATCTAAAATTTTCAGCCATATTTCCGTCAGTAAGCCTTGTAGATTTAATGGAGAATGTTGGTTCATTCCATTATACCAGATGTCCTACACAGTTTTTTTTATTAAAAAACAAAAATTAGAGCGTGGAACCAAGAAACACAAAGGTCTCTTGCTATTCTCAAGAGACATTTTATTCAACACCAGAATTTGTACTGCATTTTGAGAATTTGAGAATTCAAAAACAACTAAGTTTCTACTATTGGGCAAGTAAAGTGGGATTGGAACCACATATATCACTGCAGTCTACGAGACCCATGATTGCGTTTGGATAGAAGCCTTGCCTTTTCTCCTTGAACAAGCTCTTGGAAGCAAACATCACATTTCAAACCATCTTTAAACTCTTCTTTACTGCAAAATGGACATTGGTAAGTATTTTAGGATCGGGCCCTCTTCTCTGACTTTGTGGGTCTTGACTGGCGGCAAAGACCAACTGGCTGCAACGGCAGCTTCCCGTGGCGGTTCGTTCAACGCACCATTGGCACCAAAGAGTGTTTGCATAAGTCTCTTTCCTTTCTGCTCTTACCTTAATCCAGCCCGAGTTTTTTAAAGTCATTGAATGGGGTAGAAGAAGGCATTGAACCCCAAAAGCAGCTTGCTTCCAAGGCTGTTGATTCTTTTTTTTTTTTTTAAAGAAAAAAGAAAACTTTGCAAGACACATGGCAAGATCTGGTCCATTAGATTGTACCAACATTTCAGATTAAATTAAAGGAGAAGTCTAAGTTACCTCACGGGTTAAACTATCCTATTTTAAATGGGCCACTAAAATTATAAAAAGTATATGATAGTAGGACTCACATATTTAACTAACTTGTTATCAGTATTAATGGTTAATATAAATTTTTGCAACAATGTAAAATTATACCATTTCTTCTTTCTTTATTCATTCTTTATAATAAAGTTTAATTTACTATTTAATAAATTTTTTTATGCCAATAGTATTTTTTTTAGAAGTTATTTTTCAAGAAAATAAAAATAAAAATTTCATATCTTTTAATTGACACTAGTAACAGATAAAAAAATATATCTTTTAATTAAAATAAAGTCAACCAATATAATCTTTATTAAGATACTTAGCCTCTAAAAATAATTTATAAATAATTAAATTAAGACTGCACTTAAGATATGTTTTCAATAATAACAAGTGGCATGCTTATTAATTTGATAGCTTAACTAAATTTAGTTGCAATGAGTATGAACTACATCCATTGAAATATTTTAAAATTTATTAGTAAAAAGTTTCTAAACAAAATCTCTAAATTTTATAACAAATTCTTATAGAATAATTTTATAAGTATTGTCTAATTAAAAATTTTATTAATACCTTTGCATCTTAATCTAATCATTGTATAACTTAAATAATGCAAAAATTTATTATGATTCCTATTTCACCTTATAAAAATAATTTTTTTATGTGATATAAAAATAACTTTTAAAAGTTATTAGCAATGACAATTAATATCTATTAAATTTTTTTAGTTAAACATAAAAATGATATATAGAATGTTTATATATTGTAAAAGAAAAGTAAATCTTAAGAATATTCTAATTTAATACAAAATTACATTAGTTACTTTAGATAAAAAAAAATTACATTGATTAATTCAAGACTTTTATTGTTTCTCCTAACTCTAATTCATAGAACCAAATTTACTTTTTTCATATTTTTCATCCTTTCATTTCCTTCCCCTGTAGACTTTCTCACCATAGTGTGTGTGTGTGCGCGAGTGAGTGAGTGTGAGTGTGTGGGTGTGTGGGTGTGTATGTGTGTAAACCAGTACCCCTACACCATTGGATAACATTTTCATTTTCACGAATAAGGCTATTTCTACTGTTTATTTACAACTTTTTTTTACATATTTTAAAATTTTTTAATATGTTATTTGGATTATATTATTAAAATATAATTGTTATTATTTGAAAATTTTAATTTCTTCCTCTTAAACTACAACTCGAAAGTTAAGATAATTTTTAAAGAAAATTTTGTATTTGTAACACTCCTTATTTATAATTAAAAATCAATATTTTAAAGATAGTAAATGTAAAAGTTTTAGTTTTGAGTTGAGCAAATTTTGAAAAAAATGTTTCAAATCACATTTTGATTTAACATCTTTTTTTGGATTGTCACTAATAGAAAAAAATGAAAAAATATAGATTAGTGCTTGTGTGAGGAAGAAGAATTTTTTTTTTTTTTTATTGGAGGAAGATATTTTTTGTAAATAAAAAAATGGCTACAAGTGTTAAATAAAAAAAAAGTTGTAACAGATAACTTTGATAATTATTTTTATTTTTTGGTTGTATTTTTCTTTTTAATTTTTGAGTGTATAGTTTTCCAATTATATATAAAGAGAAATAAAGAGAGATATGAGAGGGAGAGGGGGAATGAGAGTGAGAAGGATAAGAATAAAAAAATAAAATGAGAGTAAAACTTTATGTAAATTTTAATAGTTATGTGATTCAATTTAAGAAAAGAAATAAAATTGGATATTCAAGTTGAAGGTAAGTTAATCTTTACTATTCATTACACTATTAATGATCATGATTAAGCCACATAAGATAGGATAATCTAACCCTATTTATTACTTGGATTCAGTTAAAGTCTCCCTTTAAGTTAAATGAGTTTATGTCATTTTTTATTTTATTTTATTTTTGGTAGATTCAAAATCAACATGGGGATTCATTTACATGCAACTGGCCCACCAGATGATGCACAACCTTGGAAACCATATATACTCTGGATCTTTCTTGGTATCATGGCCCTCCCCTTCATTGCATATTTCGTGAGCTGGTTTATTGGGCAGCTTATGAGACTATGTCGTCGAGTAATTAGGAGAAGAGTGGTTGAAAGGCTACGCGAAGCAATTGGTCACTTTCAGTATGACAGTAATTCTACCCTACCATTTGGGCAACAGGAATGTACAATATGTCTGACGGAATTCGAGAATAGAGAAGCATTATCAACCATCCCCTCCTGCTCTCATGCATTCCATGAAGAGTGTCTTCTGCGACATATGCTGAAATCAAGAGAACTTGTATGTCCCATTTGTAGACTTACTATCACACCAGGTTGTAGCAATACTAATGTAAACACTGGTATAGTTTAATTATAAAAAATTACATAATACTAAATTAAAATTTTTTAATTTTATGAAAAGATTTCTAATTATTTACATTTTGTAAGACTATCATTTGCCGAATCATGAATGGCTATGAAAAAATATTCTTAGTACATATCCAAAAAATCGTTTATTGTGTAACACTTTCTATTGATTTTCCCTCATAACAAAAGATTACCTTATAATTGACCTGAACCAACTTTCTAAAAGCACTCTTGAATCGCTTGGAAAGTGATTAATTTCTTATTTTGAACAATTAAATTGACTAAAGTTATTTTTCTCCTCTTTTTTTTTTTATATATTTTTTTATGTTTCAGCCCAAAGACGCTATCTTGACTGGCACTTTCAAAGGGAAACCTTAAGCAAAAGCACCATTTCAAATTACACTTTCAAGGGACACTTGTTTAAGTGGGCCTATCAAGACTCAATAAGTTAGTAAGTCAAACTTAACTTTTGGCTTATATATATCAATTTAGCAGTTCAAGCTCAAGTTAATTAATAATTTATTATGCAAATTTGGCATATTTCGCATACTGGAAAGGTTGTTCTCCATGACATAACTTTGAATTTTCTAAAGACTTGACAAATCACACGAGGTTCCATGGCTTGAGATCATCACTAGCAATTTTTTGTTTTTTGGTTTAAACTCTTTTAAATTACACGAGGTGAAGTACTGAACTTTAACTCGGGACCATAACTTAAATTTTTCATTGGATTCATCACGAAATCATGGCCGTTTCCAGCAAGGTTGGATTCAAACTTAACCTACGAGTACGATCACAATTTGAGACCAGAATATATGATTATATCCTACAAATTAATTTATTAAGAGTCACAAGGACAGATTGACATATTGGTAGTTTGGAACAAAAAATAAAGTTGGGTTAATATATTAAGAAAATGCAAAAAAAAAAAAGAAGCAATTTGAAAAATATTTCTTAATATACTAATATTTTATCCATTGCAGCCTTTGCCCAAATTAAACTATTATCATTACTAAATTTGAAGGAATTAAAAAGCATCTTCATATCCATTCTTAGTCTTCAATATTGCACAATTTTATGAATGGACAAAATAAATAAATAAAGTGAGAACACACAAGAATTAATTTGAAATCAGTCTACCAATGTAACAAAATTAGTAATCATATTGATAACTATTTTATTTTCCCACTTTTGAATTATTCAGATGACAGAAGTTTGAATGCTATCACGCATCACATTTGCCACCTGGTCCTCCAAAGGAAAAATAGTGCCCTTCGGAATACAACAATGTATAGCAATTCGGCCCTGTATCACAGTTGGTTTTCATGTCATTAGCATTTATATCAGTTTCTTCGTACATAGAATTTATAATTCTAATCCGCAGAAAGAAACAAGCTCTTCCAAATTTCTTAGTAGCAAGTAAACCACTCCCCATTGGTGGGCTGATTCCATTAGGAGAAGCCATGTTGTGCCACCATAGCTGACCATGGATGCTCCATTGGCTAAGTGAGTGAATATTTCTTTTGGCCAATGCCCAATAATATGGTCAAGACTTGTATTTCTACTCATAAGTAACCACCAGTGCCCTGTAGATTTGTCCTATAGAATAATCCAAATGTAAACGTACATGTAAGCAAAAGGTCTTGTTAATCATTATTTGTTATGTAAAGAAGCCAAAAAAAAAAAAATTATAGAATTATTTTATTTCTCCATAAATGTATTGAAGGTTACCTGTTTAACCGTGAAATTCATAATGCGTTGTTCTCCTCCGATTATAGACATTTTATCAAACTCACCACCAAGTTGATGGTCTGGGTTGACTTGCACAAAGCCAGGGCACATTTCATTATAACAACCAGTTTTTTGATATCCATCAGCCAGAGAACATATAGTAAATGAATCTAATTAATTAAACGAACCGCGCCATTGTTTTATTTCTCAGATTTTGCTTGGTGTGATAATTTAAAATATTCATAATTTTGCATCTATATAGGAGCAAAAAAGGAGTGTGATTGAAAATGCGAAGTTTCTTATGCAAATTTTTCCTTTTCACTTTTACCCATCTCTCGATTTTACCATATTCACTCGCTAGAGTTGAAAGAAGTTATTGCTCAAAAAATACGTTATGTGATCGTTTTAACTCCTACATCTTTATAAGGCTATACATACATATATATATATATATATATATATATATATATATATATATATTTTTTTTTTCTGAAACTTTATAAGACTAAATTGATGCTAGTTCATCCAAAATTTAAGAAAAAAAAATTATAAGTTTAAACAAAATAAATAAAATAAGAAGCTTCTTACTGTCCAATGAGCGGTTGCTTTTGTTAAAGTGTCTCCATATAGTCTTGGATGCACCTAATGCATTATAAAGATATGAATAAATGAGGACAATATTATTAATTAATAAGGAGAATAAATAAGGAATTTGAAATTTTTAAACACAAAATAATTGAATTGCAACTATTGTTCAGAACAAATCATGGCCGTTAATATCGAGATAAAGAAAATATATTATGATAATAATAGAAGAATCACGAAACCTCATTTTGATAATAATAGAAGAAAAAACAATATCATTTTCCTTTTTTTTTTTTTTTGTTGGACAAAGACACATACTAAAGATCGAAGATATCTTGATGCATTTACACCATATATAATTGCAATATTGGCGAGGATGACTTACTGCCCATCCAACTGCTATGGAATTAAGTTCACCAGGAGGACCATTTTCCAACCAAATTAGAGCCATACTGAATTGAAATAGTTGCACAGACGGATTATATATTGCGATGAATGATCCTGCTCCACGGAATGTGGTGTTTCGGACTGTATCCAGTGTGGCATGCTATGAAACCAATGTTAATTAGCAATATAATATTAGAATAAATTTATTTAATCATTTTATACCAAAAAAGTAAAAAAAAAAAAATATTAATACAGAAAGAACTCAAAGTATTTGAGGACAAGCACGTGCACATTGGTGGGGAATAGAAAGTTTGCCTTAATTGCAATGAATTAAGCGTTTTGTGCTTTGGATCTTAAGGGATTGAAAGATATCAATGATAAAGAGAAAATATACAAAAAGTGAAAGAGAATAGAGTTAGATATAGTAGAATTTTCTAAGGGCAAAAGAAGGTTGTTTTATACATTAAGAAATGTATTATAGGTCATTGGTATTTTAAATTTTTATTTGTAAATTGATTATTAATATGAGAAAAAAGATGCTCGAATAAATTATCAATTACAAATTGATATACTTTTGTAAAAGAGTGATTAACCTACAAGAAAAATTTATACCAAATGAGAATTGAAAATTTAATGTATGAGAGACGTTCCTAAAATAATGAAACACAGATGAGGGTGGGAAAAAAAAAAAAAGAGATAGAGTTGATTGATTTAGATTTGAAGGAGGAAGAATTAAAAACAACCAAAGAACTTACCAAATTCTTATAATCAATTAGTGCAAGATGCTCGGAAGGAGTTTATAAATGTATGTATTATATAAAAGAAATTGGTGAATATGATTTACTACAATCACATGTAGCTATTTTGTTGGTTTTAGTTATGTACATGCAATATTTCATTTGAATCTCTCTCTTGTTAAATTATGCAAAGTTACTATTTTGTCTAAAAAGGATAAATGTTAACTTTTATGTTGCAAAACTAACTTATCAATATACTTGTTATTTTAGGACATGTTATGCAAAAGATTATATACCCTATTTTAAAAATACTAAATAGACATAAATAGTAGTTAAAACAAAACTGCTCTCTAGAAGTGTTATCTAATGGAAGAATGATGCAACAAGACACTAAAAGAGAAAGTGGTTTCTTTTGTAACCGCTGTCTTTAATGCATTATTGACAATGGTTCCAAAATTGCTCTTGAATATCGTACATTTTATTACAGTGTCAAAAATTTGTTTTGGCATAGTAACTGGGAATCAAAAAACTTGAGGACTAAGGACTTACGTGGTGTCCAGGGTAACCATTGGTAAGTTGATGAAATTTGGCAAATGGAGCATTTGTAAGATTTTCACTTCTCACGTGATTCCTTCTGATCCTTTGAATAGGCACCTTCCCTGGTGGACAACCTTTGCCAAAATACGATGATCTTCCTCGAGTTTTTGAAGAAACTTGGATACAGCTGTGTTACAAAACAATGTGAAATTTCAGTGGCAATGTATAAATTATATGGTTATAATGATTCGTGTTAGTAATAGCATAACAATCATAAAACAAATATTTAAGTCGTAATATATAATAAGAAATTTCCTAATGAATTATGTAAAAGCATAAACATCACTTTTTTATGTGAGTTTTTGTCGGTTTAAAAATACACCAACATGACTTCCTTTCAAATTTCACAAGTAAGGTCCTTCTACGTTTTTATCTTTATTATAAAATATAATAAGGTCCTTCTACGTTATTATCTTTATTATAAAATATATTTAATCGAACTATGTTAATAAATTTAGTAAATTTTATGAATTTTAACAAACTAACATAAATTGATGGCTTTTAACCGCTTTCAAACTACATTAAATCCCAAAGTAACAACAAAGTTTTAATTTGTGATTTTTAAAAACTGATCAAGATAGTTCAATGTGATTTATAGGTTCAATTACAAGAAACAGAATTGAAAAACAATACCCATAGATTTCATAGATCTTGATTCTTGAACAATTAAATGGAATGAACGGCTTTCTTTCCATTAGAAGAGTGCCATCTTATTTAGTGCTCTTCCACTAAATCTATGTCTAGATATGTGGAAAAAATAACTGTGTTTTGTAAATAGTTTGTAAATTGTAGTAGTACGATAAATAGTTTATATTTTTGTATTTTTTTAAAGTATTTAGCCTAGAACAAACAATCCCCTTAATTCAAAGAAACAAACACAAAATTATGGCCTTTGTTGAAATGGTAGGTTAAATTTTATAGAGACCTCAATTTTATAGGCCAAAATTTGTTTCATTTTGTATGGGTTTAATGGCTTGCCAGTCTTTTCAAACCAAAACTTTGATGAGAGTGCTACATAAACCTCCCTACTTTTATGGACAATTGACATTAATTATTACTTTTATATGGTCCTATCTCGAATTTATAAAAACTTTAGTTTCAATTACATCCTAAATTTCATTGAAAACTGAAATATCTATTTAAGCCCTTTGCATGTTCTAGTTTATCCCGTTTTTAAAGCTATCACAAATCTTTCTAGTTAGAATGAGATACTAAAATATCTTGTCTTATGTCTATTCTTGTAGACAAACTAAATAACGGTAATTTAATTTTATAAATTTTATCAACAAATGCGCTGTATCATATTCATAATTGATAGCATAATTTCTTATTTTATAAGATCAGATCATTCAACAACTCAAATTATAATGTACCTTATGATCTATAGTCACTTAATCAAATCAATAATTAATTGGAAATATATACAGGAAAAGAAAAAGAGATTAATAGTAACATTTCTTTTTCTTTTTATAGCACACGATAGTTACCTGAATTTTGTGGTTTTTAAGTAAAGGAGAGAGTAGACAGAGAGTGAAGCGAGTAGAGTGGGGAGAGGAAAGGAGAGAGTAAAGTGTATTATATTATTGATTAATCAATGCTTTACAGAGAGGGTCTATATATAATAGCTGGATGCATAACAGATTTACACGTGGCTAACTAAGTTAATAACATATTATTAACTTACTCTAATCTAATTACTTGACATCCCCCCTCAAACTCACAGGAAGACAATGAACTATAAGTTTGCTCCTGTTGCTTAGAAACGCTGAAATGGACAAATGTTTTGTGAGAATATCAGCTATTTGATCCATAGCAGGTATGTGACAGACTTGAAGTTGTTTTTGCTGTACTTTTCCTCTAATAAAATGGTAATCAATCTTCACATGTTTTGTCCTGGCATGAAGAATGGGATTAGAAGCAAGGAATGTAGCACTCTGGTTATCACATAGAAGAAGAGGAGTTTGAGTAACTAGACAACCAAGTGCGGTGAGTGTAGATGGAAGACTCGACCTTCAGATTTATTGTGTTGGTGGCTCCCATAAGAGTTGATTTCTAAAATAGAGAACCCACAAACCCAAGAGGGAAACCTCCAACACCCCCCCCCCCCCCAACACTATAAATTTGTCAATCCTTGAAGCAACTCTTCAACCAAGCCGGCCCTGAATTACAAGAACTAGCTCAACATCGAAATCAACCACAACAAGATCAACATAAATTACAAGCTCTTCTCGCTAGGTTACCTCTAGAGGTGGAACCAAGATTTGAAGGGGATCATCAGGGACCTCCCCCGGTTAGACCTAATCCCACCGATGTAGTGAGCTCTCCTAGTCATTCTCTCAACCCCGGCAAAGGATCCCGCTAACAACTGATCTAATTCAACCTCTAATGTTTTAGAGAAGAGTTAAACACCCCTTCTCCCCTGAGCTGATGCAGTGTCCATTAACCTCATACTTCAAGCAACCCATATTGGACCAATATGATGGCACTACAAATGCTCAGGAACATATCTCTAGTTTTGAAAATGTGATGTTGATCTCATGAGTTTGATGATGATATAAAATGTAAAACTTTTCCCATGACCTTGAAGAAGGTTACTTTGTTATGGTTCAATAATCTTCCACCAAACTCTATTTCATATTTTGATTAGTTAGCAGAACTTTTCATAGCTCGCTTCTCCACTAGCATGGTACGTCAAAAGTTTAGCCATACTTGCAAACTTACAACAAAAAGAAGGAGAAAATTTGAAGGAATATGTGCGAAGGTTCACCAAGGTCTTCTTACATGTAAGGAATTTGAAAGACTAGGTGGCTATGAACACCTTGATTGCCAATTTAAGATGAAGTTGGTTCAAGGAATTTGTTATACTTAACCTTCTGAACACACTCTAAGAACTTTTGCAGCTGGTTGACAAGTATATTAATTTGGAGGAGGTGAATCATGAAGTTGCTATGCAAAAATAAAAGTCCAAAAAGAAAGATAAAGTCCTGCATCTTAGTATACTAATTATGTGCTATTCAACAGGCCAAAAGAGTGAATACCAGAAGAAATCTTCTAGTAGAGGAATAGCTAAGCTCTCATCACCACGGTCCCGCATAGGACCGAATATTAAAAAGTATTGAAAATATCATATAGCAGTAGGCCATGATAATAAAGATTGCCAGCAGCTTAAAGACTTGATTAAAGGTCTGATATGAAAGAGACATTTGAAGCAATTCAGGGCAGAACCTTGAGCTAGTAGGAAAGAAGAAGATTCTTTAGGCCAATATGTAGACAGACCGAAGGGAAGGTATAGAGAACGATCTCCTAAAAGATACGACTACACCAAAACAATATTTGGACCTAACCAGGTTAATGGGATCATTAAAATATCGCGGGAGGCTTTGCTTGAGGATGATTGACCTTTGGAGACTAGAAGAGGCATATTCAAGGGACATTTGCATATTATTAATGAGACTGGATCTTCTTGGATTCCTTGAAGGGAATCTCTAGATCTCTATCGATAACTTTACAAAGGAATTATGATAATCCATGGTGATTAATGCAATGATTGCCAACTACAGGGTGTACCAAGATCCTTGTGGATCAGGGCAGCTTGCCCAATATAATCTTTTACAAGGATTTTAGTCAAATGGGGATTCTCGTTAACAACTGACAACACTACAATAGAGTCCTGCTAGGATTTTCAAGTGTCCTAGTTCGTGCCCTTGAAGCAATATCCCTCTGTGTTACATCTAGCTTTGAACTTGATCATGTTAGTCGATAAGTAAACTTTCTGGTGCCAAAATTCCTATCACCTTATAATGCTATATTTGGGCAGTCATCTTCGAATCAACTTCGAGTTGTGGTTTCAACTCGATATCTGGCTTTGAAACACCTCACACCCAAGGGCACTATCAGTACTATTGAGGAAGATGTGTTCAACAAAATGCAAATGTGTTCCCTTGAACAGCAATTGATACACAGAATTTTGATCCCTCTATCATATTTCATGAATTACATACACTAGTGTAAAAACACTTTTTAATTAGGTGTTTTTGTTTTTTACACTAGTTCTTAAACCTACTTAAAGAGTCATTTTTTACTCTGATTGTAGAGAACCGGCATAGAAAGCTTATTTTTTTTTAAAAAAAAATAGAAATGTACTTTCTAAACCAATTCTAGCTATAATCGGTTAAGAGAGTTTAGTTTCTACGCCAGTTGTTAAAAAATCAATGTAAAAAGTTTTTTTTTTAAAATAATATGGACTTTCTGAACTGCTTTTAATAAGAAACAATTTAAAAAGTATTTTTATAAAAAAATTAAAGAGACACAATAAATCCTCTCTACAATTTTATAAGATCAATATAAATTAATTAACAAATTGAATAGCAAAATTCCGACTAAATTACACAAAAAGTAACAATTCATATATTAAAAGACCAAATATAAGCTTTATTGCCAATTAAATCCTCAAGTTCACAACTCATATCAAACCTTAGACTCACTAGTAGTACCACACCTTAAATTCGCTAGCCTAAGAAATCAAAAGTCACAACATCAATTAAGCATTTCTCTAGAGGTCGCACTGTGGTATGAATTATGCCTAACTAGTGGATTCATCCTGATGTAGAAGAGTAAACCACAAAGTGCATAGAATGTAGAAATTATCCAAAAATATACAATTTGAAATTGGGCAATGTGGGGACCTGCTCTAAAATATCCATGGATCTTTCAGACAGCATCTTCCCAGGAGCAACAAGATCACGCACATAATTCACAGGGTCTTTAAGTAAATGCTTCAGCCATTTATGAGAAGGAAAAAACCTGCAGATATTAAAGAGAAATTATTAATCTAGCAAATTAAGCAACTTAAACTACAAAGCACAATATTTGAACGAGATCAATTTCATCAAGCAAACAGGGAGCTCACTCTTAAGTAATAATAATAGTCATGTAATTGTTAATAGGGATTTCTTGTGCCTTCAACTCCAGAGGAAAATTATAGAGTAAGAAATACTAACTAGAGATAGATCAGATCAACCCTTCCAGTGCTTTTTACAAGGGCAGTAACTATGAAGAGGATTTCCTAGCTTATCAATTTACTAGAGCAAGTTAATATGTGATTACCATTAATTGTTACCACATGATGCCTTTAAAGCACCGTTAAGCAATCTGCAGGCATAAGATATTATAAGTCCACCATTTAAGAAGAAAACTTTGAATCAATATTATACCAAGACAGGCCTAACCAACCTCTGAACCAATTTTGAAAAGAAATGCTAGATCAGCCAGTAGCATTCGATTACGAAGCATAGAACATGTTTTCATGGCAAAGCCAAGGGGCCAGACAGATCTCTGGAATTTGAATATCATAAATAAGCAAAATTAAAAATCTCCTATTAGAAATGCTGGTGATTTTGAGACATTAGACGATACGTTTACCATTTTCAAAGAGCTTAAATAGCTCACATCTAAATGCATTAAAAGTCTCCTAAGAATTGGATCAGCATAGTTTGTATACTATAAATGGGCAGTATGTTTTTCTTTTCATAAGAAGCATAAACTTGGAAGATTAGACAATAGGGATTAGTTGTATAACATACCAACCATCCAGACCCCTGTAAGGCTACACGTTCAGCATTAACCTTTGGTGGTGAATCACCTCCTTCCTCTAACATGTGGAGTGTCAAAAAAAAACCAAAAAACACTGGACAACCCCAGTGCTTCCTTTGTTTCTTCTTAGAGCACTTTGATTAGAATTTTGGAGCCCATTCTTCTCATTAGTTGGTCCAAAATAAAACAACTGAATTATATATATAGAAATCATGTACAATCAAAATATAGCTAGAAGATGTCAGTAGATAACAAAATATATTCATTAACAAAAGTTTTATAATGCTTGGGTATTCTTCACTGAAATTTAGTACTTTACTATGTAGGTGGGTTCATAATTTGGTAGGAATAGGTGGGGTGAGATTATGAAAGTAGGAAAGCTAATCTTTGTTAAGAATTTTTTTTTTTCTTTTTTTGCCGAATGTAACTTAGGTTGAGATATTTCAACAAAGGAATATGAGATGATTTTTCAATCTTATTGTAGAAATTAGAAGATAAATAAAGATAAATGAGGGTAGAGATATTTGCATTCTGTAAGACTATCATTTGCCAAATCATGAATGGCTATGAAGTTATTTTTACTCAAGTCGAAGTAATTAAGAAAGTCAAATTGAAGCATGCATAATTTGATTGTAACTAAATTGAGTTTTGTGACTCTACGTGTTATATATGTTGTGGCATTGAATTCCAATCCATTCACAGCAGTCTTTTTCATTAGAGAAAAGCAGCTTTGAAGGGTCTATCACATCTATTTTAAACTGTAGGAGGATCTCTTGATCTCTTCTGTGGCAACGAATTTGTGAACTGCTTCCACTTAGGCTTAAGCCGAACTTGGCTCCACAGAGAAACCAAAGAAGAAATAGCACAATTTGTGAAGATGACTTAACTATCATCAGAGCTTGAGAGGTCTCCAACAGGTTTATTTTACGAGAAGGGTTATGAAGTAGTATAATGTCAGTTTTTGTCAATCATCAAAGTTTATGTGCATGGTTCAGTCAATATATTCTATTGAGTCAATCACATGGCAACCAAAAATTCTCCATATTGTCCAATAAACTCCATAATACAGACTTACATTTATTTCGATCAATTCTGCCTTGTCAGTGCTGTTTGGGTCCCTCTTGCCATGGTTGAGCATGCGTATTAAGTGTTTACTTCTTAAAATAAGCTTTTCATATTAATTATAAACTTTTTTTTTAAAAAAAATCAGCAGTAAACATTTTATTATAAACGACGGTAATTTAGTTTATGTGATATTCAAACATTTAATACATATTGTAGTGAGATGTTTGTTCACTTCATATGTACATATTCGGAATATTTGGCCATGTTTCAATGAGTTTAATGAATTTCCTTGAATCAGAAAAAACAAAAAAAAAAACATAAAAAGCTTGTATGGAATTTTGGGTTAAGAAGAAAATGATAAATGAAGACCATGAGACGCCTAAACAAGCGCTCTTCTAACCATTTGGAGGAAACTGGGTTCAGCTGTTGCATCTATGGATTTTCATTTGTAAGGCTCTTCTATTTAATATATATAAATAATTCATCATTTTTAGTATAACTATTTATGTCTAACATTATATTAAATGTTGACTAATTAGATAATTTATAATTATGACATCACTTGTTAACTTCATGGTTTTGATCCAATTGCTTTAAGTTTAGCCAAGTAGTCCACCAAACTTGCACAAAGGTCGTCCAAGTTCAATCTTGACATAGAAATTTTGTAATAAATAAATTGAACTTAAAATGGGTAAAATAATATAAAATGTAATTAAATTAATTAGACCTATGATATAAATTAAGTCATCAATTAAATACAAAATTAGCTAAAAATTAAATACAAAAATATAAAGATGTACATTAAAAAGTGTTGATAACAAACTATCAAAAATGAATGACAGAAACTAATTCATATCTTGACTTTGATGCAATTCGTAAACATGTATTTTTAATAGGTAGATACGTTACATTAAAGAATTCATTCTTTTTAGAAATTTTTCAACTACTAAACTACACCACGTTAATTTAGCCCTACTAATTATAAATAAATAAGACTTATCTTTCCCTTTCTCACCTTGTATTTACTAGACATTTTTTAGTACGATGATAATTATGTTCACATGATACAAAGTCACGTATTACCATATCACGTGACTTTGTTAAGGCAGTGTCATATTTAACTATTTCTTTTTTTTTTGGTAAGAAGTTTTAGATATTATTTAGGTTAGCAATTAGAATATGACAGTGGTGCTTACAAGAAAATAACTTTCACCATCGAGTTGTATTGCAAGTAGAGGTGAGTAGTTAAATAAGATCTTTATTTTTTATTTTGAAAAAATTATAGAAGCTACATACATAGCCCGTACTCACTTAAACAATAGAGTTTTTTTTTTTCTTTTTTTAAATTAAACAATGATGTAGTAAAATTAAAATTAACTACATAATACTAGATCAGATTTTTTTAATTTTATGGAATTAAAATAACACTAGTTTTATAATTATTCATAATGTTAATTATGGCATATCACGTGACTTTGTTAGGGCAGTGTCATATTTAACTATTTCTTTTTTTTTTTTTGGTAAGAAGTTTTTGATATTATTTAGGTTAGCAATTAGAATATGACAGTGGTGCTCACAAGAAAATAATTTTCACCATCGAGTTGTATTGCAAGTAGAGGTGAGTAGTTAAATAAGATCTTTATTTTGTATTTTGAAAAAATTATGGAAGCTGCATACATAGCCCGTACTCACTTAAAGTTTTTTTTTTTTCTTTTTTTAAATTAAACAATGATGTAGTAAAATTAACATTAACTACGTAACACTGGATCAGATTTTTTTAATTTAATGAAATTAAAATAACACTAGTTTTATAATTATTCATAATGTTAATTATGGGGATGGTTTGTAATAAATTGAAAAATTAAGTCCTATTGAATATTTTAATGGCTGTAGTAGGTTGAATAAACATGTAAATCTCACTTTTAATGCACTTATTTCAAGTTTTACCTTATTTACACGTGGTAAGATAAAGGACCTCACTAAACAAAAGAAAAAAAGGAATCATAACAAAACAAAGTAATTACAAACGAAAAAAGATTTTCAAATAGATTTTTGTTTTCGCAATCAAATTTCTTTGAAGGAAGTATACTATAAAATTTTTATTTTCAATCGAAGCTATTGGAGCAATGGTGAATATATAAAGGTGAGCACAATGCAAGCTAGCGAATGGCGTCACCATTTTTCGGTGGTCACATGCGTCCCCAATGGCTCTTGCAGTCTTTAAGTTTCCTTCTCAATCTTTCTATATGAAGAAGGCTAGGATTTGCAGATAATTGCATTGAAGGGGTTCTGTTGGACTCTTCAAATGCAGCTTTTGGTGAGAGAGTATTCACCAAATGGTAGCTAACAAACCAAGTTATATGAAAGTCTTCCATCAAGTCCACCTCTTTCTTAGGCTAATGGGTTCAAAATTTTGCTTGGAACAAAGAGCCTTCCCTATTTGCACCGTTGATTCCATCCACCTATAATAATTCACTACAATGTGAAGTTGAGCAATATTCTACTTTAAACATATTTCAAACTTAAAACCTCTAATTTTGGGATTCAATTTTTTTGTTGTTTTACTTTGGTGTCCCTTTGTTGGGCAATGAAAGGTTTAGATTCACTTGAGATGTGTATTAAATAATATTATAGACAACAGATAAAGATAATTAGTTGAAATACACTCAATAAATACCCAGCACAGTAGAGGCCAAACACCTAATTTTGGAATGGTGCACCTTCTTATAAAGCTTGACAAATAGGTAATGTGACTTTGGGGTGATGTGTTGATACTGAACCGTCATGTGAGGGTGTAGCTTTGACCAAGAGAATGCGTTGAATTGTGCGGACTCAAGCATGAGTGAATACCCAGTTAAAGTATTGCCAGTTCTCAAATACCTGCAAGCCGACCTTCATTGGCTTATTTAATTAATTTTTTTTAATAACTTATTTAATTAATTTTTCCTGCAATTGGAATTACTGTCATACCCTGTGTTGCCCTCATGAACTTCATCTAATTAACAATCACAAAGTAAAGTTTTCTGGACACTAAATTGTGTAAATTCCCCCCCCCCCCTCTAAATTATAATTGTTAATTTATATGGAAAATATTCCTTTTTTTTTTCACCGAAGAATTTCGACCTTGATGAGATGTGGGCGAGATTATTCTACGTTGCATTCTTAGTACCACATAACAAAGTTGAAATGGATCCTGAGAAAGAGTTGTTCCTTGCAGAGAAATCTTCAACATTCAGTGTTATACAAGGTAACGCACCATTGAATTTATTTGATGTTAGATATATAAGAGTATTAAAAGATGAGGAAAAGTGCTACCTTTCATTGGATGAGAGTCATAATTATATACATGTATGAGTGCCGGGAATGTTGGGAAGAGGTTTTACAAGATAACAGCAGAAATTTAAAAATGCAACAGATAGAGATAAGAGAGATAATGCAGTTACAACAGCTTGGACAAAGTCAACAATCGTAATTCCCCTAATATGCCCCCTCAAGATGGAGGCGGGACAACTCCAATCTTGGTAGTAAGGAGTTTATGTCGCGGCCCAGCTAGTGGCTTAGTGAGTAAGTCTGCTAGCTGCAGTTTGGAAGGAATATGAGAGACACGCAATGCACCAGAAGTAACAAGTTCACGGACAAAGTGATAGTCAATGGACAAATGTTTCATTCGTGAGTGAAAGACAGGGTTGGCACAAAGGTAAGTGGCACCAATATTATCTGAAAAAATTTGAGGAGATGAAGACAGCGGGAACCCAGTTCTTTGAGCAGTTGTTGAAGCCAGAGGAGTTCAGTAGTGGTGGAGGCAATGGCACGATATTCAGCTTCAGTGGATGACTTGGCTACTGAATGTTGCTTCCGGGAAGCCCAAGAGATGGGATTCGAGCCAATGTAAGCACTAGTAGACCGACGATCAATTACATCACCAGCCCAATCAGCATCACAAAATGCTTTGAGAGAAAGTGAGGAAGTGGGCTGAAGGAGAATACCATGCTGCATAGTGGATTTTAAATATCTGAGAACTCTTTTGAGGGCCTGGAAGTGATCATTGGACAAAGCATGCATGTGTTGAGCCAGTCGATTAATGGGAAAGGCCACATCTGGTCTTGTAAGGGCCAAGTACTGAAGACTTCCAATCATGCTTCGATAGAGCTTGCTATCCGTGGAAGGTGAGGACGGATCAAATTTGCATGACAATGACATGGGTGTATGGATAGGTTTTGCACCAGCCATGGAGAACTTCTCTAGTATGTCCCGAATGTAGCCTCTTTGAGATAGAAAAAGTCCTTGTTTACAGGGGAATAGTTCAAGTCCCAAAAAATACTGTGGCGTGCCCAAGTCTTTAAGAGAGAAAACCTTAGCTAAATCTACCATGAACTTATTACGGAAGACTGGGCAATTTCCCGTGAGTAAAAGATCATCAACATAAATCAAGAAATAAGCTAACACAGTCCCATCATTGTAAACAAATAAAGAGGCATCAGTGAGAGAATTGGAGAACCCAAAAGAGAGCAAGAAAGTGCGAAGGGAATGATACCAAGCTCGTGGTGCTTGTTTGAGACCATAAAGTGCCTTTTTGAGTTTACACACATGATGAGGGAGCTGAGGATGAACAAACCCAGCTGGTTGGCGCATGTATACTTCTTCCGATAGCCGCCCATGAAGGAAAGCATTGTTGACATCCATCTGCCTCAAAGACCACCCAAGAGATAAAGCAATTGTGAGGACTAGTTTTATTGTTTGAGGCTTAATGACAGGACTGAAAGTTTCAAGATAATCTACTCCAGGACGTTGATGAAAGCCTTTGGCAACTAGTCTGGCTTTATAACGGGCAATGGACCCATCAGGGTTCCTTTTGATGTAAAAAACCCATTTATTGCCAATGATGTTATAACGAGGCTGTGAAGGGACAAGATCCCAAGTACCATTTGCCATTAAGGCATTAAATTCCTCAGTCATAGCGTCCTGCCAATGTGGAAATTTTGAAGCTTGGGAGAAGTAAGTAGGTTCAACATCACATGGAAGAGGATATTTTATTGCATTAAAAAGACTTTTAGGTTTCAAAATACCTGCCTTACCCCGTGTAACCATAGGATGATTCCCAAGCAATGGAGAGGGAAGAGATGCTGGTTGAATAATTTCCACTCCTAAAGATGAGCCCAAAGAACGGGAGGACACTGCACTTGGGGATCCTAAAGATGAGGTTGGTGGTGACTGGTCAGAGCTAGGAGAAGTGTCACCAGAAGATTGAGAGATGAGAGTGTTTGGTGAGGGAGAAAGAGGTAATGTGATGGAAGAGGCAGTAGAGGTGTTAGGACAGGGAACAAGACTCTCCGGGACTGAGTGTGTAGTGTGGCCATGCGACAATGGATCAGTGGGAACTTGAGGAGGAGAAGGACGTGTATATAAGGGGATGGTGACATGGGGAATGGGGGAGACAGGGACAGGTTCTGTTGGAAGGGGAGTGGGGAGAGGAGTAGTTGGTTGTTGTTGAAAAGGGTAAGAGTGTTCAATGAACTCAACGTGCCTAGAGGTGTAGAGTTTTTGATGTTTTAAATCAAAGCAAAAATAGGCACTTTGTGAAGTGGAGTAGCCTAAGAAAACACAGGGATAAGATCTAGGGGCAAGCTTGTGAGGGGAATAAGGTTTAAGCCAAGGAAAGCATAAACATCCAAAGGTATGCAATTTGAGATAATTAGGTGATTGCTGAAATAACACTTGAAAGGGAGAAGAATTTCATAAGACAGGTGTAGGGAGTCGGTTAATTAAGAAGGCAGCAGTGGAAAGAGCGAATGACCAAAACTGCATGGGTGCATGAGCATGATGAAGAAGACAACGGGCTGTTTCCACAAGATGTATATGTTTGCGCTCTGCAAGTCCATTATGTTCTGGGGTGTGTGGTGGTGTGGTTAAATGAGAAATGCCGTGAGTGGACAAAAAATTACGCAATTTAATAAATTCACCACCATTATTTGTGAAGAGGGTTTTAATTTTGAGATTGAAGTGGTTTTCAACAAGAACTTTAAACTTAGGAAAAATAACAGAAACATCAGATTTGTGTTTGATGGGATATACCAGATATACCATGAAAAATGATCAACAAAAATAACATAAAAACGAAAACCATCAATGGATGAAAAAGGAGTTGGTCCCCATACATCGGCATGTACAATTTCTAATGGGCATTTGCTAGAAAGACTAGACCGATGGAAGGGGAGTTTATGACTTTTATTTTGAGAACAATTAGTGCAGGAAAAAGAAGAGGAACTGGAAACTGGTAGTTTGCTAGAAGAGATGACATGTCGGAGAGTGCGGGCAGCAGGGTGACCAAGACGGTGATGCCACTGAGTGGTAGAGGGAATGGAGTGAGCGACATTAACTTGAGGAGGATGGTGGGGATGAAATTTGTAGACATGTTGATCATTTGGTCCTTGAAGCAGTGTCGTCCCGGTTTCCAGAGCCTTCACCTTAAAACAAGAGGGAAAAAATTCAACAGAAACATTATTTTCATTGCAAAGTTGGGAAACAGATAGGAGATTATGTTTAACATGAGGCACATAAAGAACATTAGGCAAAGTAATGGAGGAATGTGGGGCATGTAAAGTAGCAGAGCCAGTATGAGAAATGGGAAGAGTGTTACCATTTGCAACGTGGAGTTGATCAGAGCCAGGGTACTTAGAGGTAAGAGAGAGATTACCAAAATCATTAGTGATGTGATGGGAAGCACCTGAGTCCAAAAGCCAGTGATTTTGAGATGGATGCATGGTAATAGCATTGGCATTCGGTTTCACATGTGGATTATTGGCAATTTTAAAGCAAAATTTGGCAATGTGGCCACGTTTGTTGCACCACTGACAAACATCTAATCGCTTTTGTTGAGAACCAAGTGATGAGGAGGTGGAGTTAGAAGGCCGAGAATTACCAACACTATTATAAGTTGGCTTTTGTTTCCCTGGAATATATGGAGATTTTTTATTCGCATAATGAGCAGTAACAGGTGTAGCAGAGGGTTGTTCATCACGTTTGAGGTGGAGCTCATGATTTAACAGCTGGTCATAAATTTGGTCATAGGTGAGGGTGGTAGATTGAGTCCGCAGTATGGTAGAGATGTCCTTAAAGTTTGGTCCAAGACCAGAGAGGCAGTATAACACCAGATCAATATCATCAAGTGGGTAGCCGATCATACATAGCTCATCGGCAATGGATTTAATAGTCCGGAGGTAGTCTGATATGGTGGAAGTGCCCTTAGACATGGAGGATAGTTTCTCCTTCAAAAAGAGAACATGAGACCGAGAGCGGTTTGCAAAGGCAGTGCGCAGTTGAATCCATGCTTGGTGAGAAGTCACAGCTTGGGATATCACGGCACGTGCATCTGGATCACAGGAGCCCAAAATTGCAAGAAGAATGAATTGATCCTGGCGGAACCAAAGATTAAAGGCTGGGTTTTCTGTTTCCTAATCTGCAGTAAGAAGAACAGCAGGCGGAGAGGGATGAGAGCCATCAACATAACCCAGCAACCCATAGCCAATGAGAAGAGATTGCATCTGTTTTGCCCAGGCAACATAATTGGTTGAAGTGAGCTTGATGGGTAAGAGAGAGTTGATGTTAATGGCAATTAACTCACTGGTTTGATTTGTGGAAGGTACGGTGTTGATGTTGGAGGTGGATGAAGCAGATGCCATGGTGGAAATGAGAAATAAAAAAAAAAAAGGATTGAAAAAAAAGCTCGTGTGAAACTGTTTTAGGCTCTGATACCATATAAGAGTATTAAAAGATGAGGAAAAGTCCTACCTTTCATTGGATGAGAGTCATAATTATATACATGTATGAGTGCCGGGAATGTTGGGAAGAGGTTTTACAAGATAACAGCAGAAATTTAAAAATGCAACAGATAAAGATAAGAGAGATAATGTAGTTACAACAGCTTGGACAAAGTCAACAATCGTAATTCCCCTAATAAGATACACCAACCATGTATTTATCACCCGATTTAATATGTTCCCACTAATTGAGTTATTGGATATATTGAGACGAACGGTGATATTGTACGCAAATTTCCAAAACTTGTCATGATCAACCAATGAAATTCCTGTGCTGGGAATATCAAGAAATTTTAGAAGACTGCCATTCAAGTTGTTCTTGCTTACATCCAGATTAGCTGAGGATGAAAGATTTCCCAAAGCAAGGGGAATGGAACCTCGAAAAGAAATGTTGGAAAGATCAAGTACTTGGAGAAATGAAAGATTTCCCGTATCTAGAGGAATGGAACCTCGAAAAGAATTGTTGTGAAAATTCATTAGCCATAATGTACATGGGATAGTCTGTCAAAATTTCTAGGTCGAGGTCAACCTTGACAAACTTAATTGACTCTAAGAAAATGGAAGGAAATAATATAGAGGAGAGAAAAAGGAAGAAATAGAAAATTGAAGAGAAAATATTTCCTTTCTTTATGTTTGAACGAATGAAAAAACTAGAGCAAAGAAAATAAACTAATTTTATTATAATAATAATATCTAATGTTATTGTGGGACAATTTCAGAACAAGAAAATTGAAACAAGGTTATTAACTCACCTATTTTTTTACCATCATTTTCTTTCCTTAGGATTTCACATGCTATCAAAATAGGGAAAAAAAAATTATTTCCCACTATTCTTCTATTTTTCTGTCCCCATAATTTTCTCCTCATCCAAATATAAGACAAATTGCATGTCGTGGCACTAAAAATTAAGCCAAACATCTTTGCGCGGTCTAACCTCAACACAATAAATTTAAAGAAATTTTGCAAGTTTTAAGCCAACCTTACGTGGTCCTACCTTAAATAAATTGATAAATCTGAAGAAAATACTTCTGGTCTAAAGTTTGAAACTTAAAATCAGGTTAACTAAAGTTTACCTAAAATGACTTAAGAATCTGAAGAAAATTTACAATATCACGATTTCAAGTTAAGTCAATCATGAACCAACCTCTTGTGACTTGTAAAAATTCTAGAAAATTCAAAGACGTGACCAAGACTTTTTGCATAGGAGTTGATTTGGGTTAATGATAGAGAAATTTACACCCATATACCACAACAAAAAAAAAAATTTACTAATCTATATCACTTTTAAAAATATATATCAATGTATATCACTTTTTCAAATATCGCAGTAATATCGCATTACTTTACTGCGATATTTGCGATATTACTGCGATATTTGAATAAAAAATTAATTAAATTATTTATTTTTATTTTTGACAAATAAAATATTAAAAAAATTTATAAAAATTTTAAACACATATACACCATCCTAAAAATTATTACCAATACATGTCACTTCTATAAATATTTACTAATTTATACTACCTTTAATAAAATTACATCACTCTATTGCAAATTTATTTTAATAAAATTAAATCACCCTATTTCTTTTGTAATTTGCTTTGGGAGAAATGAAATTTTTGAATATCTAATTATGTTTGCTGCGGATACTTATGATATGATAAGTCTAAACTTTAAATTAAATAAATTTAAATTATAAAATAAAATAAAATAAATTTATAATAGGGTGATGTAATTTTATTAAAGGTAGTATATATTAGTAAATATTTATAGAAGTGGTAAGTATTGGTAATAATTTTTGGGATGATGTATGTGTGTTTAAAAAAGTTTATAAATTTTTTAATATTTTATTTATAAAAAATAAAAATAAATAATTTAATAATTTTTTTATTCGAATATCACAATACGGTAATGCGATATTTGAATATCACATTACCGTAGTGTGATATCTGAAAAAGTGGTATATATTAATAAACATTTTTAAAAGTGATAAATATTTTTTTGGAGGTATATGGGTGTAAATTTCTCTTAATGATACAACCGTTGATGCTCCAATTAGTATCTTCCAATTCTGTATATGCATCCAACTACTTCAAAAGTTTTTAGCCCCATTCAATTTTGAAATGTGTTATATATATACATTCATATATTTATAACTAAAGCAGAGATTTTTCACACCCTATTCAATTTTTTATATTTTTATTTTTTGTTTAAAGTTTTTTTTTTTAAAAAAAAACTAAGAAAGCAGAAGTGTGAAATGAGGTGTGAAAAAGCATAAATGTTTAAAGTTTTGGTTAAATGAGCTAATAAAGCCTCAAATTTCTGAAATATTACTTAACTCCCTTTACCACTATAAATTAATTATAAATTAATCACAATCAAGTAATAAATAATAAATAATAAATAATAATTATAATTGTAAATCTAGTTTCAGCGATACATTGTCACTGTTGCATGTGATTTGGGGTAAACTGATTTTTAATATTCTTTAACTTCGTGTATTCATTCAGTATCTCAGCAATTAGTCGGTAGAACCTAATTGAAGCATCCATCATGATACATTTGCACATAAAAGTCCATCGTTTATCATTATAATGAGATTTATTTACTGTATACATATATAATTTATAAATATTCAAAATATAATCAACTAATTCCATGCTTACATATAAGTCTCTCATCTACCACCGTAATTTTATCTGAGAGATTAAAACAAGCAAAAACATAAATATTCCAAAAGATTAATGTAGCATCTAATAATGGAACAAAACTAGATGCCAAATCCTATTGGACTCACATGCCTGATCAGCACTGTCAATGACATCTCATCGCTATAAGAATTATTTTGAAATTTAACGGCCACGTTGTAAATAAAAAAGGTCACGTTTTCCTACCTATGATTTTTTTTTTGTTATTTCAAATTGATTTGTGCCCGCAAGTTTGTGGGAACACTCGCTGGGAGTTACAAATTGGACTGAATTGATCCCATTAAAAAAAAATGAGAGGATAATAATGTCGAAATTGGAACAAAAAGGATTTAATTGAGTTTTAGTTTAAACTAAGAGGACAAAAATACTAACCAAGTTAGAAATTTCTATTGAAAAATAATATTTACTCTGGAAAAAGAGTATTATGTTAAATTTCTCTGGTATGGAATTTTTTTCCTTTTTTTTGACAAAGACTAAATCCTAAGTATTGACTAATAAGTAATTTATTCAAGCATTAAAAGAAAAAATAAAACGTAGAAAGTAACTTATTGAAACAGAAAGGGTGGACTTAAAAAGAAAAACTTCCACATATTATATAATCAAATATTACAAGCAGAATCAAGCATCCCCAGTGCATCATCTAAAACAGAAGTAACTTATTTAAAACACAAGGGTGTGATATACTTAAAAGCAAACTCCACTACATACCATATCATGAAAAATTGAAAAAAGAAAAAAGGAAAAAAAAAAAAAAAAACAACAAACAAACCGAGCAAGCTTCTGTCCATTATGATTCATAACACCAACTTGTGGCCTTTGGCAATGCTGATTACAATCACCTTTCGAAAATGAAGCAGCTCCACAAGGGCCTATTTCACGCATAGAGTGCATATCAGTTAAGCTTTAATGTAAATACAAGCAAAATTACTAAGATAACCCAAGTGCTACATCTGTTTCTTCTTATGGCACTTTGATCAGAATTATTGGTCATATATTTATATACATGCAAATGTGTATATATAATATTAATCAAAGTATGTATAAGGGAGAACTCAGAATATAGAAATCATGTATAATAAAAACATACTTTTAGTAAGATATATCAGTAGATAATAAAATATATATTAATTAATAAAACTTTTAAAATGCTTGGGCTCTTCAAAGAAATTTAGCATTTGATCACATAGATATTGAATTCAAATTTTGGTAGGAATAGGTGGGGTGGAATTATGAGAGGAGGGGAGCTCTTCTCCCTTAGATAGCTTCCATTGAATCGGAAAAGAAAAAGAAAGGCCTTTTATATTTTCAACCTTTATACCAATCATTTGAAAAAAGAATTAAAAAATTGTAGTGTGATAAAAAAAAATTGAATTAATTGCTTAAAGGGTAAGGGGGGAAATTTTTTTTCGTATTACTTACCCATAGACTAGCGTGGCTCTCAACGGATAGAGTTGATAATCAAGTGCACCTTCATATAAACTTGTTCTTTAATTTCATCGAGAAACTTGAAATAAGCATGTCTCCATGCCCTCTTGAAGAAGAGGGCAATACAAACTCCCCAAAAGCCTGTAGCAAATCCAACTCCCATGCCTATATAGAGACATGACAAAAATTCATTTTGATCTTTTGCATTGACTATATCAACAGATTTTTTCTCTTGCGCGCAATTCTTTAAGGGAGCTCCACAAAGTTCAGGATTTCCCACATAGCTGCTTGGATCAAAACTTTGAAGTTGAGTTCCAGTTGGAATTCTGCCAATAAAATTGTTAAATGACAAGTTTAAATACTCCAAAAAGGACAAACTTGCCATGACTTGAGGAATTTCACCAAAAAGTTGGTTCATTGACAAATCTAAGGATTCCAAATTTTTCATTTGACCAATTTCCTGTGGTATTGTTCCTCTCAAATGATTTTGAGACAAGTTCAAAGATATTAATCCAACAAGAAGCATTAATTCAGGTTGGATTGATCCAGTCAGATTGTTTTTCGAAAGGTCAATATACCGCCATAAATTCAAAAGATCAAACTTGTATTCCAACTCTAGGCCTTTTGGATGAAACTTAAAAGTGTATGGATAAATATTGTCTATCTTTGGTATAAAAAAGCCAGAAATTTTGAAAGTGCTTCCACTTTTCATGCTAGTCAGATTATGAAGGCACTTTGGAATGGGTCCTGAGAGGCTATTGTCGGCAAGATCCAATATAATGAGGCAAGAAAGCTGACATATTTGTGGCGGAATATTCCCTCTAAATTCATTGCCTCTCAAGTTGAGAGCTACCAGGCTTTGTGGCATCCCGCTTGATATACTTCCTGAAAACTTGTTTCCAGCTACATTCAGGAATTTCAATTGATTGCACTGTTGCAATGACAGAGGTATACCTCCCGACAAGTTATTGTCATACAAATACAGTCCCGCAAGATTAGATAATTTGCCCATTGATGGAGGAATGCTACCTGTGAGATTATTGCTTGCCAAGTTAATGGTGATTAGACCTTTCCAATTCATCCAACAATCAGGAAGTTCTCCAAATAAATGATTATTTGACAAATCCAAAAACCATAGACCATTATCTATTGCTTTCCCAGTACCACATAACAAAGGAGAAATAGATCCTGAGAAGGAGTTGTCACTTGCAAAGAAATCTCCAACATCTGGTGTTATACGTGGTAGCTCACCATGGAATTTATTGGATGTTAGATCTATGGAATCTGTGCTTAGCACCAAGTTTGATATGTCCCCAGTGATTGAGTTGTTGGATAAATCAAGAATGGAAGTGATATTGGACACAAAGCTCCAGAATTGGTTGTGATCAAAAACTGAAATTCTTGTAGTGGAAATATCAAGAATTTGGAGAAATCTTTGTGTATATAACCATATAGGAAATTTTGGACCTAAAATGCATGATTTCAGACGTATTTCCTCAAGTTGAAAAGGAGGAATCCAGTCAGAATTAACATTAAACTGGAATGCCGATAAGCTAATATCCAACACCTTTAAATTTGTGAGGTTGGCGAAATTTGATTCAGTGAGTACACCACCCAAGGAATTTCCTCCAACAATTAATTGAGTTAAGGATGATAGATTTCCCAAAACTAGAGGAATGGAACCATGAAAAGAGTTTTCGGAAAGATCAAGTTCTTGGAGATTTTTGAACTGGGCTAACCAATTAGGGATAGTTCCCTTCAGTTTGTTCCAACTCAAGGATAAATATTTCAAGTTTTGGAGATTTAACAGAGTATCAGTTATGGCATCAATAAGATTACAACCAAGGTCAAGATAAGAAAGGCTATCACCAAAATTGGACACCCACTCAATTACTTTAGAGTTGAAATTATTGCAGAAAAGGTCAAAAACTGTAAGTGAGGTGAAATTGGCATATTTTGAAGATAGTCTTACAGAATTTAGCTGACACCATTTTAACCTTAACTCTAACAGTGAAGGAAGCAGGGTAGAAATTGAGTGAAGACAATCAGTTTCTCCTTGGAGATCAATGAAACTCAGGTTGAGATATTTCAACGAAGGAATAAGAGATAGCCATCTCCAATTGTCAATCTTAAGATAAGGATTACTGGATAAATCAAGATAATGGAGGGAAGAGATATTTGCATTGTGAAGGTGAGGCGTACTGAAAGATGAATTGTAATATCTCTGCCGATCATTTGTGGAATCTTGAATAATTGTAAAGTCATTAGAACTCAAATCCAAGTGATTCAGAAAGTCAAGTTGAAGCACACATAAATTGATTTCACCTGTCAATCCTTGTAAGCGGTAATTCTGCTGGCTGATGATGTAAAAGCTGAGATCAAGCTTCGTGACTCTGCCTGTTTTGTTGTGGCAATGAACTCCAATCCATTCGCAACAATCTTCTCTATTAGACCATGAGGAAAGCAGCCCTGAAGGATCTACCACACCTTTTTTAAACTGTAAGAGGACATCTCGATCTTTTCTGTTGCAAAGCATATGGGAATTGCCTCTACTTAGACTTAAGCAAAAGATGGCTCCACAAAGAAACCAAAGCAGAAGCAGCACAATTTGAGACGATGATCTAACCATCATTGAAGCATGAGAGGACTCCAATGTATTTAGTGAGACAAGATACAAAGTAAGATACTCTCACCTTTTCTGCATTTCTAAATTTTATATGCTTGGCTAAGTCAATACTTACTATTGAGTCAGCCACATGTGACTCACATATTCAGTGTAATTTCCATAATTTTTTTTAAAAAACTAGTTGGAAAATGAGTGTTTAAGGTTGATAGTCACTTAATACATTCATCCACCATAAGAAATAACGTGTTATTAATATTACCTTAGATTGCATAAAATAATGAAAAATAAAGTTTATAAAGTTAAAACTTTAATATATTTTTTAGGCCGAGTTTAAACTCTCCCCTCCCCTCAATTAATAATAATAATAATAAATCTCAAGTTAACAAAGTAATATATGTAAATTAATATTTGTTATTCGCACATATATTTATTTTACGAAATAAAATAAAAAATATTAATAAAGATGAATCTCAAACCTAAAAGTTTGTTAGCTATTCAAGCTTTTTATTTTCAGTTTTTAAAAAAGTGTATGTTTTCATTTTTACCTATTTTCATATTTATCTATTATCTAACAGTTATATTTTATGAATTTTCTAGAATTTTTAATTCTTTCTTATAAAAATAAAAAATTAAAATTAACAAAATACAAGTCATTTTGGAAAATACTAAAATAACTTTTTTTCTGTTTTCACTTTTTAAATCATTAAATAATTTTAAGAAAAATATTTTTAATTTCTTAACTAAGCATGTTTTCAGACACAATTTCATTTTCACTAATTGAGAACAACTAAATATATCCAACACATACGTATAAGCATCTTTTTTACCTTCATAGAGATTAACAACACAAAAGATACTCCAGGAGAAGAATGAAGCATATAGTAATGGAACAAAACTAAATAACACATTCCCAGATTAAAATTAATATGAATACCAAGCTCTACATGTCACTGAAGAACGGGTGGATGGCAGTGCCTTCCTCGGACGAAGGATCTTCTCCAGCGCCTTACGAGTCATGTTCTTTGTTCTGTTGTCATAAATAGAAAGAAACAACGTAAATAAAATTAATATCCAAGTGCAAACTCCCATGTTGAAAAAATGAAAATTGAGCATATTACAAAAATTTCCTGACTAAAAATGAATTCTTTGGACAAACGTAATGAAAAAGTGTCCACCCACAGAAATAAAATCACACAGCATGATGACAAAGTCAATGCACCAGTCTAAATAAGAAAGTTATCCCAAAAAAAAAAAAATCTAAAACGACTGTGATACCTACACGCAGCATGCAGAAGCACATTCATAGAATAGTGCTAAAAGTCACACATGTGACTCACAGCCACCCTTTCAAAATAATACAAAATCATATATATGCATATCAGAAAATTGTCTGCTAATATATATCTCAACCAAAATTCATCGATCAGTTCTGATAAGAACCCATTGAAATGCATTATAAATTACTACCTTCTCTTCTGAAGTCATGCTTGTTGCTGAGCCTGCTGCCTGGACAAACTCCGATAGTAGTATTGGAACTGGAAGGGAAGAGAATTTTGTTAAACATATATTTCTAAAAGAAGGGAGGGAAAAAACAAAGTCTATCAGCAAATGAAAACTTCTAGTGGGGAATCAAGGTCAAAAACCTTCTGTTATTCTAGTGAAAAATCATCCATACACTCGGTCAAAAATTCCATATTCCTTTCCGTTAATGAACTGGATGACAATTGCAAGCGACATAATCACACTACAATGAAAGAACAACAGATAAGAAACTAAATTTTAAAGAAAGAGGAAACTCTCTTGCATAATTTTTTTTTTAATTTTGTTTTTAGTCTTTGACCATCGTTATCTATGAGGCACGAACTTATTATTAGGCCCCTCAATTCACAAGTAATCCGATTCAAGCTAACTGAAAGACCTAAATAAGAGTAGAGCCTTTCAAAGACTTTTTTGCATATATATGGACTCAATCCAAGTCACATACTTAAGCGGCCCCTAACTTCTTACTCCTAAGATGAACACCTGTTGGTCATAAATCCTATTTCATAAACACACTGATAAAGGCAGAATTTAAAATTTGATCTAAAAGTTTTTTATGAGAAACCTGATCAGCATATATAGCAACCTACTAATATAGAACATCAATCCAAAACAAACTCATATCATGTCATTGCATAAATATATATATATATATATATATAAGAAATAATAACTCTAGATTCCTAGTTCCATTTATGAACTTTTATGTCCTTAATTTAATATATATTTGCTAAAAACAGGCCTGAGATGAATGACTCGTGACAATAGCACCTCTTAGCAAAAATTTTCGTTATTATGTTGATTATCTTCTTGTTTCTGCGTAGAATTTAATGCTGTCACATTTTTTTAAGGTACATGATGTAGTCATGTTCAGTGAAAGCATATTTTTCATCGTTAACAGTTGAACACACATATAACAAATTTTACTATTTTATTTGTCTAATTTTGGACTGTAACATTTACGGGACATTGTTCTATACCTATATATTATTTTTACATTTTCCAATACTTAGTACACCATTGGAATTTTAAATCTGTGATATTCACAAGTAGATATTATATTGGTATATTATTTTTTCAAGCTTGTGTGTGTATTTTAATAAGTGGACATCTGTCAATCAATAAACATATAAAAAAAAAAGACGTGTCATAACCAAAAGTTATGAGCTAAGGGTTCATTTAAAAGAACCTTACTCACATTTTTTAGATATATGTGGAATACATATGGATATATGGATATGGAATCATATGAATATATGAACAAATATATATGGATATATGATTAAAATCAGTTGTCTTACATTTTATCTCATGCACTATCTCACCTCCCACGATCAGTTGAAAAATAAATAAAGTAATTTATAATACCATTGTCCCTCTTCCCCATGTATTTTAGCTAATTTGTTGTTACGAGACAGTATATCAAATATTGTATGGATAGCAAATATGATCCTGGATATATGAATTTCACTCAGAAGGACAACTATATATTGATATATGGATTTCGCCGAGGCAAGTACTGCTGTTTGGCTACTTTGCACCTCAAGACATAAGGAGTTGTCTACTTAGGGACACCATTTGCCTGTAAGTTAACACACAATTGCAAGCAAAAGGGGAATAAACAACAATAAAATTGCAAGATGTAAAATATTTCATTAACAAAAATAATCAAATTTATAAATAACAATAACAAGAAAGACAACAAAGAATTATTTGAGAAAATATTCAATTCGAAGATAGATTGAAATCTACAGGAAAATCCATACTTCTCTCTTATGAAGTTTTTCTTTTCATAGAGTTCCATAAACAAATCAGAAAACTTTAAGGCCATCGGAGCTAGGACACCTTGATCAAACCTTGACATGAAGTGGCTTAAAACATCTAAAGAAAATTCATAAAAAGATATACATACAGTACTTATTAAAAGAAAATCCACAAGTGATTGATGCTTACCATACCCCACCTAACCTCATGTTAACACCTAATAAGCACAATAAGAGGAATTAAGTATCAAATCTAAGTATAAAGCCTTAAATTTGGAGCAAATTTTGACAAGAATTCTCTAAGAAAATATGTACAAATAAGTTAATATCGTCTAGTCTTTCGTTTAAATCCAACCAACCACAATTATTACTTAGAATTGATTAAGAAGCATTCTCTTGATTCTCTAATTATTTGACCTAGATAGTGCTTTATATTATTTTAATGTTTTCAGACTGAGTATTAATTTGAGGTTGCTCAATTCTTGGCACTCTAGTTCCGCACTTCCAACATACCTATTATGATACATTTGGCTAACATTTACATATTAATTCATTATACAAGACCTCTAAGTCATTCTAAAAGGAAATTCACTTGTCATAACACGTGGGTAGTTTATAAATATTGTGGTTCTAGGCCAAGGTTAACCTTGACTCACTTGAGAAATCTAAAAAAAAATTGCATGTTGTGGTCCTCAATTAAGACCATGCCATCATCCTATATAAGCCCAAATTAACTTGACAAATTTGAGTAGGGTAGCAACTCACATGCGGGAGTGGTGTACTCTAGTAGAGAGAACCTCATGGAGAGTGGATCCAGTTTGGGATCCAAGAGAGTTTAGGCCAGAGTCATTAGGGAGGTGTCTTCTACTCGTGTGCCAAGGAAAGCCCAAATGACTAAGGTGGGGCCCAAAATAAGTTTGGTTGAGCAGTACCAGTGAGGGCACAATAGAGTTAAGATGGCAAAGCACTCGAGGCTCATACTTGGAAGTGACATTATCAGATATATATGTGTGAGTTGCATAATAAAAAAGTTTCATGTTAGAAGATTTTAAGACAAGATATATTAGTAAAAAAAAATATGCATAGTGTTAGAAAGGGAGAGAAGAACTGAGAGAAGAGTGAATATTTTTAAGATATAAAAAACAAACAAAAGGAAGAAGAAGCTAATAGAGAAGAATAGAGGAAAAAGGTAGAAGAATTACTGCTAAGGAGTAAATGGTTGAGATGAAAGAAAAACATGAAAGTGATGCCACGTCAAATGTTGAGTGTTAGTTTTATATGACACTTTAGCAATTAACAAATAGAATATCAATACATTTCTTTAACTCACATGAACAAAGGTTGATGAAGAAATAAAATTGATAAAAAATTTTAAGTATGAGAAATAAAATTAATTAAAGTGTTAATTTAAATTTAATGTGAGTATGTAGATGTTAAAATTGTCAAACTCAACCCCCTAATAGAAGTCACAAATAGGACTGAATTGGTCTAACCATAACCAAGAAAAAATGGGATTCATTTGGATTAATTTTTTTCATAATGATTTGATCTGTAGGACCTCATAGTCATCTATAATGGAAAGACTCAATTATCGTAGACCCATGAGGTGACTTGACTAATCTGAAGAAAATTTGCAAGCTGTGGTTCTTACCTAACGCCAACCTTGCTCCATCCAACATTGATTGACTTGATAAATCTAAAAGAAATTCTTCAAGCTATTCTTTTCTTGCGGCCAATCATTCCCCATCTAATCTAATGCAGACTTCACAAATTCCACTTTTGTTAAAGGAAGTTATTCTTTTGTTCTAAGAAAATAGTTGTGTGTTAACACTACCTAATATTAGGTAGAACGCAGGGCACTAACATAGTTATGACTTTGATCATTAAAACAGCTTTTCTTCTTTTAAGTCACCATGTGTATCATTCATAATTCAATTACTCAGTAAATGTTTCATTTGATGATCCCCATTGTGACCGTTACATATGCTTTGGTATTATTTATTATTCTTTAACTTCCTGTATTGTTTCAGTACCTCAGCATTTTGTAGGTAAACCCTAAACGAAGCATCATCATTCATGATACATTGTACATGGAAGTCCATTGTTAATCATTATGACGAGATTTATTCAATATATATATATATAGAGAGAGAGAGAGCAAATTCGTGCAATATACCTGAAAGCAAACCTCACTACATATCATGACATTTTTTAAAAATTAAATAATTTTTGTTATTTGTTCATATCTACAAAAGTAAAAAAAAAAAAAATTGAAGCAAGAATTATATCCAAAAAGAAACGTTAGTGAATTCCTTAATTAATTTATGCCAAAAAATAAAAAAGAAATTGATATCTTAAAGCAAAAATTCTGGACTCCTAAAGTGTAAGATTAGTTTAGTGGTTATCTATTCTCTAACAAAAATTTTACTTTCTCCACGGTATTATATAGGACTAAAAAAAAAAAAAAATTGAACTCTTTGTCAACTGGATTATAAAATATTAAGTAGAATAACCGTTAGAAAGAAACAGTATTTTACACCATGGTATCCTGTAAAAGAGTTGAATTCTTTACCCTAAAACAAAATAAGGGTTCTCTTAAAAACATTATGTAGTGTGTAGTTAAAAATGATGAGAACAATATCAGAGTGTTGTATGATAATTAATTATGTGAAAAAAAAAATTATGAAGTGGATAAAACATACCCAAAATTAAGAAAAATAAAACATAACACAGAACAAAATAATAATAATAATAATAAAATTATTTAATTCACTTCATCAATATATATATATATATATATATATATATATATATATATATATATATATATATATATATATAGAGTTGACGAAATAGATTTGTATTTTTAAACGAACATTATTTAAATGGACACATTATTAGAGTTACGAATTGGAGAAAATGGAACAATGACTCTATTGAATTATTGCATAAGCATGATTTGTTTTATATGACCTGAAATCAAAGTCACCCCTAATGGAAATTAAATCACTCATCATTGGCCCCAAGGGGTTGTCTAACAATATATTGTGGAATTCTAGGTCGAGGCCAACCATAAGTGACTTGACAAATCCAAAGAAAGTTTGAATGTTATAGACCTTAAGTCAACCAAATACCAGTCACAGATTTTGTATATTGTCCAAGAAATGTCTAGGAAACTTCATCGACCGATACTTATCTTTATTAATTTCTATCGATGATTTATTGTTAGTGGTGTTTGGGTCCCTTACCATTTGTTTAGTGTAGTTGTGCTTCTATTTTTTGATTTATTCTATTTAGTCATTATTTTCACACTACTTTATTAATGTTACATCTTAATTAATGTTTAAATATGATATAGACTATGCTAACATGGTGCTGCACAAGTGTCACGGTCCCACCCCGCCTCTCTGGTGTAGGATATTCTCTACGACCAGTATGACCCCGCGGGCACCTGACAGGCGAGGACCCACCTCTGTGGGGCCCCCCAGGAATTGTCCCTTAGTCCCGGCATTCACATCCAAGGGGCTGCAGCCCCACTCCTCGAACCCGGGACCTAAGGGTTTTCACTCCCTCAGGAGCACGCCTCTTAACCAACTGAGCCAGCTCAGATGGTTAAGAGGCATGGGTGGAGAATACCCTAAAACCCTTAGGTCTCGGGTTCGAGGAGTAGGGCTGCAGCCCCTTGGATGCGAATGCCGGGACTAAGGGACAATTCCTGGGGGGGCCCACAGAGGTGGGTCCTCGCCTGTCAGGTGCCTACGGGGTCATACTGGTCGTAGAGAATATCCTACACCAGAGAGGCGGGGTGGGACCGTGACAACAAGGTAGTAAGTAAATTGACCATAATTATCGAGAAACTTTTATAATGTCAAGATTGAAGATAGTAGAAAAGTAAATGTTGAGAGAAGTTGATTACTCTATTCTCCAAGTGAGATCAATTCTACCTCCAATAAAAGGTAGAAATATTTATAAGTAAAAAACAAATAACTAACAAAACTCGATAAATTTGCTAAATAGTAAGGTCCCTTAAGCTGTTATAATAGGGATTCAATTCATAATCATTGTATATAAAAAATAATTTGTTAGGAAATGTATGCCTATTTTGGCTATCTTCATATCTTAAAGAAGACTATTTTTTGACTATCAGCTAAAAAATATTCGTAGTACATGTAAAAAATAAATAAATATGACAAACTAAATTATTCATATTTTATGTGGAAAGTTTATTTATACCCAAAAAAAGGGGAAATTTTAATTTAAAAATTCTCGAAAGTTTCATCCTTTTCTCTTGAAGTATTAGAATAAAAGTTGTTCATGAAAGAAAGTCAGTAATTGTTACTCTTGTTACAAAAATAAATTAGTTTCACTTCCTAGGGATGTGTTTTTTAATCTGAAAATTACACAACTTTGGTTATTTGTTGATATCTACAAAATAAATGAGATTAATAAATGAATAAATAAAGCTTAGTTTTAGCCTTCGAAATGGGGACATCACAAGGACACGAGTACGAAAGATTATAGGGTTAAGGTTTTTAATTTGGACATAAAATTGTATAAATTCTTCGAAAGTAAATTATAATTATTGATTTATATGCAACTTATTCAAACATAAAAGAAAAATTATTTCATATCATAGAGAATGATAGACTTAAAAGCAAACTTCAGTACCTTTTGTTCACAATTAGTCTTATGATGTCTATTATCTATTTACTTTTTCCTGCAAATGGAATCAGTGTCATGTATTTACTAATTTTTACCTTCTGTTATTCCTGTTCCATATTTACTAATTTTTATTTATATTTGTAATAAAATAATCAGTAATTCATACCATTGATAAATGAGAAACCTGATCAGCATATAACCTACTAACATAGAATATCAATTCAAAACAAACTCTTTTCATGTCATTCCTTAAATATATATAAGAAATGATAACTCTAGATTCCTAGTTGCATTGATGAACCTTTATGTCCTTAATTTAATATATACTTGCCAGAAATAGGCCTGAGATAGCACCTCTTAGCAAACTTTTTCATTATTCTGTTGATTATCTTCTTGTTTCTGCGAAGAATTTCACGCTGTCACGTTTTTGGATGTAGCCATGTTCAGTGAAAGCATATTTTTCATTGTTAACAATTGAACGCACATATAAAAAATTTTCTATTTTATTTATCTAATTTTAAAGTCTAGCATTGACAAGATATTGTTCTATATCTATATATTATTTTTACATATTTCAAGATTTAGTACACCATTAGAATTTTAAACCATAATATTTACTGGTAGAAATTATATTGGTATGTTATTTCATGAGCTTGTGCATATATTTTAATAAGTGAACATGTGTCAATCAATGAACATATCAAAAAAAGACACGTATTATAGCTAAAAGTTTTGGGTTAATGACTAATTTTAAAAAGACATTACTCACATTTTTCTAGATATATGTGGAATATATATATATATATATATATATATATATATATATATATGGATATATGGATATGGAATACATATGAATATATGAACAAGTATTGTGTGATTCTAACAAATGTATTAGGTAGTACAAGTAGTACAAAAGAGAGTAAGTATCGTCTGGGATTTGTAAATTAACTACCAACTATATTTTTAAACTATTATCTATACAATCGATATAGTGAATATGTAAATAAATAACACAACTAAATTGAAAGAAAATGTAATAGAAATTCAATGATAGAAAACCTAGGTTTAGGGTTTCACCTAAAATGCTGCAATCTTATGAAAAAATTCTCTATATAAAATTCTACTGAGTTTTATGAATGTCAAATTCTCTTATTTGGCTAAGACCCAATTCCTTGGCAAACTAGCGCTCTTTTCCTAAATTGATTACCTAATCTCTTAACATAATTCAATTAGGACAAGAATTCAATTCTATAGAATTCCCTAAAAATAATGTAATTCATGTTTACCTATTCTTAGCTTTCACTTAAATTACAACAACTATCTCAAGAAATTAATCTATAAATCTATATTTTTATGCAATTTTTAATCTCCTATTCAATTCTATAGGTGACCAATCCATAGAAAGCATTAAAAACAGAGATAATTACTCATTGAAATCAATAAAACTTCCAGGGATAAAAAATTCTAATTCAATTACATTAACCCTATGCTATGCCCCTCCCCTACAAGAAAAGCTTAGCAATTCATGTAAAAAAAAAAAAAATACAAATAAAAAGAGTAATTCATGAAAATAAAAAAAAAAAGAAAAAGAAAGAAACTTTTTTATAGTGATTATGTAGATCCCCTGAAGAAGTTATCACTATTTGTGTTCTCTTCAAGAATTCCTCGAGAACATAAAATTTTGTAATAAAAACAAAACAAAAGTAGAACCAGAAGCCGAACCAACAGCTTTCTCTCCCATGCCACAATCCTATTGGACTCACATGCCTCATCAGCACTGTCAATGACATCTCATCGCTATAAGAATTATTTTGTCTGCCACGTTGTAAATAAAAAGGGTCACATATTCCTACCTATAATTTTTTTTTCTTGAAATTGATTTGTGCCCACAAGTTTGTGGGAACACGTCCTAGTAGGAGTTACAAATTGGACTGAACTGGTGCCATTAAAAAACATAAAAAATGAGAGAATAACAATGTCGAAATTGGAACCAACAGGATTTAATTGAGTTTTAGTTTAAACTAAGCGGACAAAAATACTAACCAAGATTATATTCAATTTTTAAGATAGAAATTTCTATTGAAAAATAATATTTTTTTCTGGAAAAAGAATATGATGTTAGATTTCTCTGGTAAAGAATTTTGTTTTTCCTTTTTTTTGGACGAAAAGACTAAATCCTAAGTATTGATTCATAAGTAATTTAGTCACATGTTAAAAGAAAAAATAAAACGGAAAAAGTAACTTACTGAAACAGAAAGGGTGGACTTATAAAAGGAAACTTCCACATATTATATAGTCAAATATTACAAGAAGAATTAAGCATTCCCAGTGCATCATCTAAAATAGAAGTAACTTTTTTAAAACATATGGGTGTAATATACCTAAAAGCAAACTTCACTACATACCATATCATGAAAAATTGGAAAAAAAAAAAAAAAAAAAAAGAGGAAGCTTCTGTCCATTATGATTCATAACACCAACTTGTGGCCTCTGGCAATGCTGATTCAAATCACCTTTCGAAATTGAAGCAGCTCAACAAAGGCCTATTTCACGCATAGAGTACATATCAGTTAAGCTTTAAAGTAAATACAAGCAGAATTACAAAGATAACCAAAGTGCTTCCTCTGTTTCTTCTTATAGCACTTTGATCAGAATTATTGGTCATATATTTATATGCAATCATATGTGTATATATAATATTAATCAAAGTATTTAATCAATTCAGTATGTATAAGGGAGAATTCAGAATATAGAAAACATGTACAATAAAAACATATCTTCGGTAAGATATATCAGTAGATAATAAAATATAAAATAATTAATAAAACTTTTAAAATGCTTGCGCTCTTCAAAGAAATTTAGTACTTTATCACATAGATATTGACTTAAAATTTGGGTAGGAAAAGGTGGGGTGGAATTATAAGAGGAGGGAAGCTATTCACCCTTAGATAAAAAAGAAAAAGAAAGGCCTTTTATATTTTCAACCTTTATACCAATCATTTGAAAAGGAAATTAAAAATTTTTAGTGTGATAAAAAAAAAAAAAAACTGAATTAATTGCTTAAAGGGAAGGGAAAAAGAAAAAAACAGTTTTCATATTACTTACCATATAACAGTGTGGCTGTCAACGGATGGAGTTCATAATTAGGTGTACCTTGATATAAACTTGTTCTTTAATATCGTCAAAAAACTTGAAATAAGCATGTCTCCATGCCCTCTTGAAAAAGAGGGTAACACAAACTCCCCAAAATCATGCAGCAAATCCAATTACTATACCAAGATAGAATCATGACAAAACTCTGACTTCATCTTTTGCATTGACTATGTCAACAAATTTATCTTTTTGGGTACAATTCTTTAATGGAGCTCCACAAAGTTCAAGGTTTCCCGTATAGCTACTTGCATTAAAACTTTGAAGTTGGGTCCCTGCCAGAACTCTGCCAATGAAATTGTTAAATGACAAGTTCAAATACTCTAAAAAAGATAAACTTGTCATGGCTTGAGGAATTTCACCAAAAAGTCGATTCCTTGATAAATCCAAAGATTCCAAATTTGTCATTTGACCAATCTCTGGTGATGTCTTTCCCGTCAATTGATTTTTAGACAAATTCAGAGATGTTAATCTAACAAGATGAATTACCTCAATTGGAATTGATCCAACTAAGTTGTTGTTCGAAAAGTCAACAAGTTGCCACAAGTTGGAATGTTTAAACTTGTCTATAATTATTGACCTTTGGTATGAAACATAAAACTGTATGGAAATAAGGACTGATATAAGATATTTTCAAAACTATAGTCTACCTCATCTGGAAGAAGGTAGTCTCGTTCTTCTTCGAAAATATAATCTTCATTTGGTATGAAAAAAAAAAAAAAAAAGGCAAAAAGCTTTGTGTACATTGACTTGTGGTGAGTCTTCCAAAACATGTTTCATGAGGGAATCTTTTAATGGAGATGTAAATGTGGATACAGATGAGTATAGGGATTGAATTTTCATGTAATGAGTCTTCAAAAGTGGAGTGATAATGGTTCACTTTTAGATTTTCAATAAACCACATCAAACATTAGTTGAAAATGAATGTTCGTGATTAATTGGGTTCCACATTCGAAATAATATGTCATTTGTGTTAGGAAAGAATAATAATAATAATAATAGAAAAATAAAAGTGTAAGAGAACTACTTTTATTTTTTATGTATATATCTATTTTGTCTCAACAAAGTTTTGGATTATGCAAATTACGGGTGAGCAAAATGATAATTAATAATTAGTTATTATTTATGACTTACAATTTGACAGTAACTTTTGTTATACAAATAATTTTACACATTATTTTAATTTAAAATAAGTGAAATGACATTAACTTATAATCTAATGAAATGAACAAAAATAATGTTCTTCAAATTTATTTTTATCTAAAAATTATTTTATTTTTAAAATAATTTCAACTTACATAAACATTTGTTTTGAAAAATTTATATGCATTATGAAATATAAATAAATAAAATATTAGAGGAGATAAATTAAAATAAAGTGAGTTACTTATATGTAATTTTGTTATTTAAGTTTACTTATTATTTTATTTGAAAACATAATAATGTGATTAATGAGACAAGTTACAAGCTAGTTGAAAAATGAAAATTATGAGTGTTCAACCAATAAATCATCCATATTAATTAGGTCCCACGTAATAAATAACATGTTATTTGTGTTTCATTAAATTGAATAGAGTGATAATGAATAAAACTTTTATGAATGTTGGTGTTAAGATATAAAATTTTTTAAAACAAATATTAAAAATCAGAGTTCTAATTTGAAAGTAGCAATTAAACAAAACAGAAAAATCACTCAAGATTGGTAGGTAAAGTGAGCTCTATTCGCAATCTTACGAGCTCAAATTTAAATTTGTCAATAAGAAATGTGGTATTAGATATTAAAAAGTTTAATAATAATTTATTTTTACTGAGACTTTCAAGTCATTTATTGTAAAAATTCATTAGCCATAATGTACATGAGGTAGTTTGTCAAAATTCCTAGGTCGAGCTTAACCTTGACAAACTTAATGACTCTAAAAAAAGGGAAGGAAATAACATAGAGGAGAGAAAAAGGAGGAAATAGAAAATTGAAGAAAAAATATTTCCTTTCTTTTATGTTTAAATGAATGAAAAAAGACTAAAGCAAAAAAAAAAAATGAACTAATTTTATTATAATAATAATACTCACTGTTATCACATGAATCCCACTATTATGGGACAATTTTAAAACAAGAAAATTGAAACAAGGTTATCTAACTCACCTATTTTCTTCTTATCATTTTCTTTCTTCCAGGTTTTCACATGCTACCAAAATAGGAAAAATAAAATTATTTCCCATTATTTTTTCTTCTAGTTTTCTCTCCCCATAATTTTCTCCTCATCTAAATATAAAAGAATTTGCAAGTTGTGGTACAAAATTATGCCCAACGTCCTTGCGCGGTCTAACCTCAATTAACATGACAAATTTGAAGAACGTTTACAAGTTTTAAGCCAACTTGACATGGTGCTATCTTGAGTAAATTGATAAATCTGAAGAAAATACTTGTGGTCTAAAATTTGAAACTTAGAATGAGGGTGAATTAAAGTTGACCTAAAATGACTTAAGAATCTAAAGAAAATTCACAAAATCATGATTTCAAGCTAAGTCAATCATGAACCAACCTCTTGTGACTTGTAAAATTTCTAGAAAATTCCAAGATGTGACCAAGACTTTGCATAAGAATTGATTTGGGTTAATCATACAACCGTCGATGCTCTAATTAATTTCCTCCAATCTTGTATATGCATTCAATTACTTAAAAAATCTTCAACATCATTTAATTTAGAGATGTGTTATATATATATATATATATATATATATATATATATATATATATATACATATATATCTATTTATTTATATTTTTTTTCTCTTTTACTTTTTTATTTAAAATTTTAATAAAAAAAAAAACTAAAAAGGATAAGTGTAGAATAATGTGTGAAAAAGTGAACGTGGAATTGGATTTTCCCTTCAATTTAGATGCCACTTGAGCACTTGATCCAATTGTGCCTTACGCGGGCGACAAATCGGAGTGCATTGGTCCAATGGAGAAAATGGAGTAAGGGTAATTCAATTGTGATTTGATAAATTGGTTCAATTGGGTTAATTTTTCCATAATGATTTGATAGATATGACCTCCAAGTCATCGCTAATGTAAAGTCATCCCATTGGCTTGTCTAACAATAAGTGGTTCTCGACTAAAACCAATGCTTTTCAATCCAACATCGATTGACTTGATAAATCTAAAGAAAAAATTTCAAGTTGTGATCTTAGAATGACTTGATGAATCCAAAAATAAAATCATGAGTTACAGTCTGCAGCTAGCAACAAGACTAAAGTCAGGTGACTTTATGAATTCTTAGAAAATTTTCAGTCCGTGCTCTTAGGTTTATCAGTGACTTGACAAATCCAATGACTATTTTCATGATGTCTTCCTAGCTAGATTGATGCTAACCCGATCCGGCCATGAGTGACTTGATGAAATTGGAGAATGTTTACAAGTTATGGTCATGGTTTAAGACCAACGTAGAAAATGACTTGATGAATCTATAATTTATGTATATGTTTTCGTTTCCTGGTTTATTGTGGTTAATGAAATTGCGGGGTTGTCAAATTTCGTTCAACTAATGTATATAATTTGATTCAATATAGCAACATCTAAGTTCATAAAAAATCTCTTTATACATTACATCATTTGTTACATTTAATTTTTTCCCATTTGAATCGCTTATTAGTACTTTCAATCATTTCTTCAACTTCATCTATATTGGAAAACTTGAATCTTTTAAAATTATTGTCTAACAGTTGTCTCTTATTCGTTGTCACAATAAAACATCTCTTCCATCACTTAATGAAATCCCCCAAACATCAAATAAATACTATGTATCAACATCATTATATGATAGACTTAACAAATAAGCATGTCACAATAGTTGGTTTCTCTCCATTTTGGCATGAACAGAAATATCAGAGTGCAAAAACAACTTGTCAATATAGAATACAGGAAAAACTATCTAACGTAATTATATTTATGTAGCCCGAGAAGAAGATAAATTCACTGAGAAAGAATGCATTTCCAACACATCTTTCAATATCAATAGGACTTGTATAATTTCATTCCTCCTGTTTAGAAGAAATAAACCTTAAAATTTGTAATTCTCGTATTATCCCTATCACTATCACAATTAAAGAAAAAAAAAATCAGTTTAACATAATATGATTCAATACACCAGATCCATTTTAAGTAAGAAACTTGGCTAACTTTATAGTTGGATTCCCAATACAAATATTGGATGGAACTACATGATTTGAATAATGAAAAACAAACCATCCCATCTAAAACACTAATCACTTCCAACATACCAAGCAAAATACTGATAGGTAACTAAAAAGTTGGTTATTCAAAGTGTTTCTTCGGCTCATAATTATAAAGGTCTTAGTTTGAAAACTACAATGGGATGTATCACAAGAGTTGCATCTTTCCAACGAGAAGAAAAAATTAGAGTTAACAGAGTTTTTTCACCAATTATTACAATACTCTTAATTAAATAACTGCTGTGGAATTTGAAAGCTTACTACCACATAGACTTTTATTTTAGACTGGAACATACATGTATATAGTTTCATTATAATCATTAAATCACAGCAGAACACAAGTGCCTAACAATATAGTGTGAAATTTTAATATTATTAATTGAGACATTCATTGATATGACCCAAAGAATGATAAGTTTGTTGAGATGTGTAGCATCTGTCAAAAAGAATAATTAATATGAAAGTTTTTACAGATTAATTATACATCGAGTATAAAGACAAACAATATCTGTAATTACAACTTGAAACAAAGGCAATAAACATTCAATCATGAATAATTCCAAAAGCAAAACTACAATTAATTGAATTAAATATTAAACTATACAAGATTTATACTAGTTTCAACAATCCAAATCCCATATTACAACTTAACGAATCATGGAAATGGAAATAGAATCACAAAAGCATAGAAAAGAATAAAATGCACCAAGAAACACATAGACAAGTGGTTGTCTAGCGATTAAAAATCTCACCTACACCATGTGATCCACTCCAATTCCATGTAATCTGAACCATGCTAGTAAGGATTTGGTCTCCTCTTAGTGTTTGACGTAAAAAATGCTCAAAAACTCCCCCTATACTATCAGAACAAAGCTCAAACAAAAGAGTAGAAACAATGGTGAAAATTTGTGTTCCAGATAAAAAATTTCTACTTTAGACAGTCAGACATGGGTTAGATTATGGCCTGCACGGCGTGCATGCAACCAGTGCTCGGAAAAACTGTCTTTGCTTGGCTGGCACGGATTATTTGCAAGGCGTGAAGCTGCACAACATGATCTGCGAAAGTTGTCAACATGAAAGTTGTAGCCCCAGATCTTAGCTTTCCAATGCTACAAGAATTAGGTCAATCTGACATTCGAATACAAAATTATGCCCAGTTTACTACTCACAATTCAGGATACCCTAATCTTCATCATTTTGCACTCAAAATAGCTCCAAATCAATTATTTTCTTCCATAACTCTTGTTTACACCTAATAAACACAATAAACGGAATTAATATCAAATCCAACAATAAAGCCTTAAAGTTGAAGCAAAATTCACAAGAATTCAATAAGAAAATAGGCTAATATTGTCTAGTCTTTCATTCCAATCCAGTTAACCCCTGTTTTTACTTAGAATTGATTAAGATGCATTTTCTTAATTCTCTAATTATTTGACCTAGATAGAGCTCTATACTATTTTAATGTTATCAAACCAGATATTAATTTGAGGTTAGTTCCGCGCTTCTAACATATCTATTATGATACATATGGCTAACATTACATATTGATTCATTATACAAGACCTCCAAGTCATCCCTAATGAAAATTCACTTGTCATAATGCACGTGGGGTAGTTTATAAATATTGTGGTTCTAGGCTAAGGTTAATCTTGACTCACTTGAGGAATCTAAAACAGAATTTGCATGTTGTGGTCCTAAATTAAGGCCATGCCATCATCCTATAAAAGCCCCAATTAACTTGACAAATTTGAGTGGGGTAGCAACTCACATGCGGAATTGGTGTACTCTAGTAGAGAGAACTTCATGGAGAGTGGATCCAGTTTGGGATCCAAGAGAGACTAGGTCAAAGTCTTCGGGGATGTATCTTCTAATTGTGTGCCAAGGAAAGCCCAAATGACTAAGCGAGGCCCAAAATAAGTTTGGGTGAGCAGTGGGTCCGACTAGTGTAGGCACAATGGAGTCAAGATGGCAAAGCACTCAAGGCTCATACTTGAAGTTGAGATTATAATATATATATATATATATATATATATATATATATATATATATGTGAGTTGCACAAGTTTCATGTTAAAAGATTTTAAGAGGGTGAGATATATTAGTGAAAAAATATATTAACTTCATATTTTAAGATTTTAGATTAAAGAGTGCATGGTATTAGAAAGGAAGAGAAGATTTGAGAGAAGAGTGAATATTTTTAAGATATAGAGAAAAGACGAGAAGAAAAGGAAGCAAATCGAGGGGAACAGAGGAAAAAGATAAAGGAATTACTGTTGAGAAGTAAAAATAACCTTGTGGTTGAGATGAAAGAAAAGCAAGAAAGTGATACCAACTTAAATGTTGAATGTTTGTTTTGTTTGATACGTCAATAATTAACAAATAAAGTATCAACACATCTATTTAACTCATATGAGTAGAGGTTGATGGAGAGATAAAATTAATAGAAACTTTAAATGTAAAAAATAAAATTAATTGAAGTTTTAATATAAATGTAATGTAAGCATTTAAATAATCGTATCGTCAAACTCAGCCCCCTAATAGGGGCTACCAATCGGACTGAACTGGTCTAACTAGGAAAAATATGGGAATTCATTTGGATTAATTTTTTCCACAATAATTTGATATATAGAACCTCAAAGTCATCCGTAATGGAAAGACTCAGTAGGTAAACCCTGGACAAAATAATGTAAAATTTACAGTGTAAACAATGAGTGAAGACAATTAGTTTCTCTATGGAGATCAATACTAGTAAGGTTCAGGTATTTAAGCAAAGGAATATGAGATAGCCATCTAAAATAGTCAATCTTAGGCTTATAATTCCAGGATAAATCAAAATAAAAGAGGGTAGAGATATTTGCATTCTGATGTTGAGGGGTATGAGAATCACTTGATCTCTTCTGTGGCAACGAATTTGTGAATTACTTCCACATACGCTTAAGCCGAACTTGGTTCCCCAAAGAAGAAACAGTACAATTTGTGAAGATGACTTAACCATGATCAGAGCATGAGAGGTCTCCAACAGATTTTTTTTTTATGAAATAGTATAGTGTCCGATTTTGTCTGTCATCATAGTTTATATGAATGGCTCAGTCAATATAGACAGGAGAATAGAAAAATAAAAAAAGAAAAGACTCTGTATACATTGGCTTGTGTTGAGCATTACAAAACATGTTTCCTGAGAGATTTTGGTCAAGGTTTAATATGAACATGAGAATGGGGATTGAACTTTCATGGGATACCTTTGGAGTCTTTTGGCTATGACTAACTGTACAGTCAACTTTTTATATTTTTTTTGGTGATAAAAAATACTATAAAGTAATGTAAATACATAATAGAATTTCATCATTTCTGACTCCATGCACTAAACCCCGACATTCCATAACCATAATTATACTCCTTCTATTGTTATTATCAACGTAAAAGATTCCATAGTACTTTCTGTTGGAATTTTTCAGTTGATTTTTGTATTTCTAAAACATTGAAAGAAATTTCTGATGGGAAATTCTTGCGGTACCTTCTATTGGAACTTTCAGTTTTTCTACTACAAAATTACTATTAGAAATTCATGAACGTTTCACCCTTTTTTCTTGTAGTATTGCAGTAAAAGCTCCTGATGAAAGAAACTTAGGAATTACTACTCTCTTTTTCTTTTTTTATTAGAGTAATTACTACTCTTGTTAAAGATAGATTAGTTTCACTTTCTAAGGTAGTAAGCATACTTTGAACAATGTTTTTTAAAAAAAAAAAAATTAAACATTTTTGTTATTTGTTGATATCTACAGAAGAAAAAAAATGAAGCAAGGATTATGTTGAAACGAAACGCTAATGATTTCCTTAATTAATTTATGCTCAAAAATTGAAAAGAAATTGATATCTTAAAGAAAAATGCTGAACTATTAATGTGTGAGGTTAGTTTAACGGTTATCCATTCTCTAACAAAAATTTTATTAATTTTCTCATCGGTATTATATACGACCAAAAAAGAAAAGAAAAATTGAACTATTTGTGAAATGGATTATAAAATTTTAGGTAGAATAACGTTAGAAAGAAATAGTAGAATACCCGTAATTATATTTTATACCACGGAATCTTGTCAAAGACTCGAATTCTTTGCCCTACAAAAAAATAAGGGTTCTCTTAGGAACATTATGTAGTGTATAGTTACAAATGATGAGAGCAATAAAAGAATGTTTATGATAATTAATTATGTGAAACAAAACATTAAATTTATGAAATGGACAAAAAATACCCGAAATTAAGAAAAAATAAAACATAACACAGAACAAAATAACAATAATAAAAATTTATTTAATTCACAACTTAGATTTGTATTTTTAAAGGAACATTATTTAAATGGACACATTATAAACGCATAGGAGTTACGAATAAGAGAAAATAGAACAATGATTCTATTAAATTTTTGCATAAGCATGATTTTTTTTATATGACCTGAATCTGAAATCAAAGTCGCCCCTAATGGAAATTAAATCACTCGTCATTGGCCCCATGGGGTTGTCTAACAATATATTGTGGAATTCTAGGCTAAGGCAGACCATAAGTGACTTGAAAAATCTAAGGAAAGTTTTAATGTGTAGACCTTGAGTCAACCAAATACCAGTCATACATTCTGCATATTGTCCAAGAAATGTCCTAGAAATTTTATTGATCGAGACTTGTCTTTGTTGATTTCCATCGATGATTCCTTGTCAGTGGTGTTTGGGTCCCTTACCAATTGTTTAGTGTACTTTAGTTGTGCTTCTATTTTTTGATTTATTCTATTAAGTCATTATTTTCACACTACTTTATTAATGTTTAAATATGTTATAGAGTATGCCAACATGGTGCAGCACAAGTTAGTAAGTAAATTGACATTAATTATCAAGAAACTTTTACAATGTCAAGGTTCAAGGTCGTGTGAGAGAAGTTGATTACTCTATTCTCCAAGTGAGATCAATCCTATCTCCAATAAAAGATAGGAATACTTATAAGTAAAAAAATAAATAAATAAATAAATAACCAAACTCGGTAAATTTACTAAATAGTAAGGTCTCTTAAGTATGCTATAACAGGGATTCAATCCATGATTACTGTATATAAAAAAGTAATTTTTTAAGAAATGTATGTCTATTTTGGCTATTTTTATGTCTTAAAATTCTCTAACTATCAATTAGAGAATACTCTTAGTACATATAAAATATGTATATATACATATATACTATAGGCTAAATTAATCATATTTTATGTGAAAAGTTTATTTATACAAAAAAAGGAAAAGTTTAATTTAGAAATTCTCGAAAGTTTCATCCTTTTCTCTTGAAGTATTAGAATAAAAGTTGTTTGTGAAAGAAAGTTAGTAATTATTACTCTTGTTGCTAACATAAATTAGTTTCACTTCCTAAGGGATGTGTTTTTTAATCTGAAAATTACACAACTTTGGTTATTTGTTGATATCTCCAAAATAAAAACAAAATTGAAGCAGAAATGATGTTGAAAGACAAAAAAGCTAGCAAATTCCTTAATTTAGGCCCAAAAATTGAAAAGAAATTGAAATCTTACAGCAAAGAAAATATGAAATATTTATCAACTAGATTAATATAACATTTTAAGTAGAATAACCATCAAAAAGAAAAATTAAATGTTGTGGATCTTGAGTCAACCTTATACCAGTCATAAATTTTGCATATTGTCCAAGAAACGTCAATGATTGAATTTTATTTTATTTTTTAATAAATTTCCATCAATGATATTTCGTTAGTTGTGTTTGGGTCCCTTACCATTGTTCAGGGTACTTCAATTGCGCTTCTATTTCATGATTAATTTATTCTACTAAGTTATTATGTTAATTAATGTTTAAATATAACATATAAATTACTAACATTTAGTGTTATTTTGATCTTTTAAAAAGAAATAATAATAAAAATTTCAAATTGACAGATAAAAAAGAACAAAGGAGACATATTATTTAGTGAGACATACATTGAGGTATTACATGTGTAGGGATAATATATTTTTTTTGTCTTAAACTCTATTTTATAAGTTTATAATTAGATCATAAAGTGAGATTGATTTCAGTCATAATATTATTTTATTATTTATAAAGTAATCTCAAACTCAAAACAATTTTCGAAATAGAAAATAAGAAGAGAATTTTGTTTCATATGAATGTAGTATATATCATATTAACGAGATTAATAAAGCAATAAATAAAGTCTAGTTTTAGCGTTTGATGTGGGAACATCACAAGGACATAAGCATGAAAGAGTAAATCATGAGTATTGATTTATATGCAACTTATTCAAACATAAAAAAAAAAAAAATTATTTCATATCATACAGAAGGGTAGATTTAAAAGCAAACTTCAGTACCTTTTGTGTCATAATTAGTCTTATGATGTATGTTATATATTTACTAATTTTTTACCTTCTCTTTTTCCTGTTTTATATTTACTAATTTTTATTTATATTTGTAACAAAATAATCAGTACTTCATACCATTGATAAAATGATTATTAGGTGGCCGCACGCTAAGTCGTGACAAAATCATGAACCAACCTCTTGTGACTTGTAAAATTTTTAAAAATTCTAAGTCGTGACCAACCTCTTGATTTGGGTTAATGGTACAACCGTTAATGCTTCAATTAATTTTCTTTAATCTTATATATACTAACTGCTTAAAAAATTTTCAGGTTCATTCAATTTAGAGATATGTTATATGTATATTTATATATTTATTCTTATTTTTTAAAATTTTTTATCTCTTTTGTTTTTTTAAAAAAGTTTTAAGTAAAAAAAAAAAAAAAACTAAAAAGCAAAAGCGCGGAATAGAGTTTGAAAAAGTAGAAATGTTTAAATTTTTGGTTAAATAAAATAATCAAATCTCAAATTTCTTAAATAATATTTAACCCCCTTCTCACTATAAATTAGTCACAGTCAAGTAATAAATAATAAATAATAATTATAATTGTAAATCTAGTTTCAGTAATACAGTTGTCACTTTTGCATGAGATTTGGAGTAAGCTGATTTTTAATATTCTTTAACTTCGTGTACTGATTCAGTACCTCAGCAATTAGTAGGTAAACCCTAATTGAAGCATCTATCATGATACATTTGCACATGAAAGGTCCACCATTAATGATTTATTTACTATATATATATATATATATATCACATGCATGCTTGCCTACATATAAGCTTCTCGTCTACATACGAGATTAAAACAAGCAAAAAAATAAAATAAAATTAGATATTCCAGAAGATTAATGTGGCATCTAGTAATGAAACGAAACAACCCTAGACGCCACAATCTCATTGGACACACATGTCACGCTAGTATTATCAATGACATCTCATTGCTATAAGAATTATTTTGTTATTTAATGGCCACATCATCAAACTCAATCACCTAATACAATTTTCTAATTATTTGGATGACACCTATAAATTCTTTTTTCTTTTTTTTTTTTGAAATTGATTTTTTCCCACGTGTGAAAACAATCGCTGGTGGGAGTTACAAATTAGACTGAATTGGTCTCATTAAGAAAATGAGAGAATAACAAAGTCGAAATTGGTACAAAAAGGATCTAATTGAGTTTTAGTTTAAACTAAGAGGACAAAAATACTAACCAAGATTATATTCAATTTTTAAGATAGAAATTTCTATTGAAAAATAATATTTTCTCTGGAAAAAAGATATTATATGACATTTCTCTGGTAAGGAATTATTTTTACCTTTTTTTGGACGAAAAGACTAAATCCTAATTATTGAATTATAAGTAATTTATTCACACGTTAGAAGAAAAAATAAAACAGACAAAGTAACTTACTGAAACAGAAAGGGTGGACTTAAAAAGGAAAACTTGCACATATTATATAGTCAAATATTACAAGCAGAATCAAGCATCCCCAGTGCATAATCTAAAACAGAAGTAACTTATTTAAAACACAAGGATGTAATATACTTAAAAGCAAACTCCACTACATACCATTTCATGAAAAATTGAAAAAAAAAAAAAAAAAAAAAAAAACAACAACAACAACAAACAAACCGGGCAGGCTTCTGTCCATTATGATTCATAACACCAACTTGTGGCCTTTGGCAATGCTCATTAAAATTACCTTTCGAAAATGAAGCAGCTCCACAAGGACCTATTTCACACATAGAGTGCATATCAGTTAAGCTTTAATGTAAATACAAGCAGAATTACTAAGATAACCCAAGTGCTTCCTCTGTTTCTTCTTATAGCACTTTGATCAGAATTATTGGTCATATATTTATATAAAAAGCATATGTGTATATATAATATTAATCAAAGTATGTAAGGGAGAACTCAGAATATAGAAATAATGTATAATAAAAACATATTAATTAATAAAACTTTTAAAATGCTTGGGCTCGTCAAAGAAATTTAGTACTTTATCACATAGATATTGAATTAAAATTTTAGTAGGAAAAGGCGAGGTGGAATTATAATAGGAGGGAAGCTATTCATCCTTAGATGAAAAAGAAAAAGAAAGGCCTTTCATATTTTCAACCTTTATACCAATCATTTGAAAAAGGAATTAAAAATTTGTAGTGTGATAAAAAAAATTGAATTAATTGCTTAAAGGGAAGGAAAAAAAAAAAAAAGGTTTTCATATTACTTACCATATACCAGTGTGGCTGTCAACGGATGGAGTTCATAGTCAGGTGTACCTTGATATAAACTTGTTCTTTAATATCATTGAGAAACTTGAAATAAGCATGTCTCCAAGCTCTCTTGAAAAAGAGGGCAACACAAACTCCCCAAAACCCTGTAGCAAATCCAATTCCTATGCCAATATAGAACCATGACAAAAATTCATCTTCATCTTTTGCATTGACTATGTCAACAGATTTATCTTCTTGGGTACATTTCTTTAAGGGAGCTCCACAAAGTTCAAGGTTTCCCGTATAGCTACTTGCATTAAAACTTTGAAGTTGGGTCCCTGCCGGAATTCTGCCAATGAAATTGTTAAATGACAAGTTTAAATATTCCAAAAAAGATAAACTTGTCATGGCTTGAGGGATTTCACCAGAAAGTCGATTCCCTGATAAATCCAAAGATTCCAAATTTGTCATTTGACCAATCTCTGGTGGTATCTTTCCCATCAACTGATTTTGAGACAAGTTCAGAGATGTTAATCCAACAAGATGAAATAACTCAGGTGGAATTGATCCAACTAGGTTGTTGTTCGAAAGGTCAACAAGTCGCCACAAGTTGGAATGTTTAAACTTGTACTCTAATTCTTGACCTTTGGTATGAAACATAAAACTGTATGGAAATAAGGACCGATAAAAGATATTTTCAAAACTATAGTCTACCTGATCTGGAAGAAGGTAGTCTTGAGCTTCTTCTAAAATATAATCTACATTTGGTGTGAAAAAGGAAGAAAGGTTGAGAGCACTTCCATTTTTCATGGCATCCAAATTATTAAGGCACTGAGGTATGGATCCTGATAGGTTATTATCAGCAAAATCTAATATAAAGAGAGAAGAAAGCTGACAAATCTGTGATGGAATATTCCCACTAAATTTATTGCCTCTCAATCGGATAGCAACTATACTCTGTGTCATCCAACTTGATATTCTTCCAGAAAATTTGTTTTCACCAAGATCCAGGAATTGCAATTGATTGCACTGATGCAAGGACAAAGGTATATCTCCTGACAAATTATTATCATACAAATACAATGCCTTAAGAGAAGATAATGAGCCCATTGATTGAGGAATTTTACCTGTGAGATTATTACTTCCCAAATTAATGATAATAAGATATTTCCAATTCATCCAACAGTTAGGAAGTTCTCCAGATAAATGATTACATGACAAATCCAAAAATTTCAAATAATTCTGTTTTGCTTTCCCAGTTCCACATAACAAAGGGGAAATGGTTCCTGAGAAGGTGTTGTTCCCTGCAAAGAACTGTCTGACATTCGGGTTTATATGTGGCAACCCACCAATGAATTTATTTGATGTTAGATCTATAGACTTTGTGTTTAGCACCAAATTTGATATGTTCCCACTGATTGAATTGTTTGATATATCGACACTGACAGTTATGTTGGATATAAAGCTCCAAAACTTTTCATGATCAACAAATGAAATTCTTGTGCTAGATATATCAAGAATTCTGAGAAATCTCTGAGTATATAACCATGATGGAAATTTCGGACCCAAAAAACAAGATTTCAAACGTAATTCCTCAAGTTGAAAAGGAGGAATCCAATCAAAACTAACATTAAACCAGAAAGCCGATGACATCAGTCCCAATGCTTTTAAATTTGTAAGATCGGCAAAAATTGATTCAAATAGTACACCTCCCAAGGAATTTCTTCCAACATACAGATGAGTCAAGGATGATAGATTTCCGAAAGCTAGAGGAATGGAACCATGGTAAGAATTGCCAGAAAGATCAAGTTCTTGGAGATTTTTGTATTGGGCTAACCATTTAGGGATAGTTCCATTAAGTTTGTTCAGAGACAATCCCAAATATGTCAAGTTTTGGAATTTTAAGAGGGTATCAGATATTTTATCAACTTGATTCCAACCAAGGTCAAGATAATAAAGGCTATCACTGATATTGGATACCCATTTAAGTACTTTAGAGTTAAAATTATTTAAGTAGAGATCAAGAACTGTAAGTGAAGTGATGTTGACATATGCTAAAAATGGACTTACAGATTCTAGCTGACATTGTCTCAATTTTAACTCTAAAAGTGAAGGAAGCATGATAGACATGGAGTGAAGACCACCAGTTTCTCCTTGGAGATTAATTCCACTCAGATTCAAATATTTCAACGAAGGAATATGAGATAGCCATCTAAAATTGTGAATCTTAAAATTTCTTACCCTTGCTTTGACAATAACTTATGAGATACAAACAATTTTACACATTATTTTAATTCAAAAAAAGAGACAAATACATTAACTTATAATCCGACTAAATGAATAAGAATAATGTTCTTAAAATTTATTTTTTATATAAAACAAATTTATTTTTAAAAAAAAATTAAATTTATATAAATATTTATTTTAAAAAATTTATATCAATTATGAAGTATAAATAAATAAAAAATTAATAGAAGAGATAGATAAAAATAAAGCGAGTTACTTATAAGTAATTTTGGTATTTAAGTTTATTTATTATTTTATTAATCAAATAAAAAGAAAAGTCACTTAAATAAAATATTTTTCAACATTTTTCAATGGTGTTAATTAATTGAGTTTAAGCGTAAATTTTAAAAATAAAAAAGAGATGAATAAAAAACATGCTAACTAGTAAATTACTCTTATAATAATAATAATAAATATCAATATAATATACTTAGCAACTTGGAATACATATTATGATTTTTAGAATGAAAAAAAATAATAAAAGCGCAAAAAGCTGTGTGTACATTGACTCGTGTGGTGAGTCTTCCAGAACATGTTTCATGAGAGATTTTTTAATGGAGATGTAAATGTGTATATATGAGAATGGGAATTGAACTCTCATGTGGTGAGCCTTCAAAAGGTGTGTAATATATGTTCACTTTTAGACTTTCAATAAATCATATTAGACATTAGCTCAAAAGGAATATTCGTGGCTAATTAGGTCCCACATCAGAAATAATGTGTCATTTGTATTGGATACCCATTTAAGTACTTTAGAGTTAAAATTATTTAAGTAGAGATCAAGAACTGTAATTGAAGTTATGTTGATATATGCTAAGAATGGACTTACAGATTCTAGCTGACATCGTTTCAATCTTAACTCTAAAAGTGAAGGAATATGCGATCGCCATCTAAAATTGTGAATCTTAAGGTCAAAATTCCAGGATAAATCAAGATTAAAAAGTGTTGAGATATTTGCATTCCGATGTTGAGGCATAAGCAATTATAAATTGTGATATCTCATCCAATCAAATGCTGAATCTTGAATAGCTACAAAGTTATTTTCACTCAAGTCCAAGTAATTCAGGAAGTCAAGTTGAAGCACACATAAGTTGATTTCACCTCTCAATCCTTTTAAACTGTAATTCTGGCTGATGAAGTAATAATTGAGATTGAGATTTGTGACTCTACCTGTTATGTTGTGGCACTGAATTCCAATCCAATCACAGCAGTCTTTTTCTTTAGACCAAGAGGAAAGCAGCTTCGAAGGATCTACCACATCTTTTTTAAACTGTATGAGGATCTCTTGATCTCTTCTGTTGCAACGAATCTGTGAATTGCCTATACTTAGGGTTAAGCCAAACTTGGCTCCACAAAGAAACCATAGCAGAAACAGTACAATTTGTGAAGATGTCCTACCCATCATCAGAGCATGAGAGGATACCAACGGGTTTATGAGAAAGGTTACGAAGTGGTATAATCTCACTTCTTGTCCATCGTCAAAGTTTATATGAATGGCTTGGTCAATATTTTGTATTGAGTCAATCATTGCCACCCACAAATCCTCCATATTGTCCTAAAAACTTTATTAATACAGTCTTCTCTTTATTTCAATCAATGATGCCTTGTTAATGGTGTTTGGGTCCCTTACAATGGTTGAGAGTATGTACCATATAAACAAATTAAGCAGTGAAAATAAGAGCTCCCTGACAGTGAGAGCATGTGTATATTCGGCATATATTTGGAATTTTTGGTTCAGAAGAAAATGACAAATGAGACCATTTAACCATTTAGAGGAAGGGGTTCAGTTCTTAATTTGTATTTATTTGGAGAACACATAATACTTTTCATTTGTAAGACTCTTCTATTTAATAACAAAAAAAATTGCATCAACTTTTTTGTAGTTAGATTATTTTTCACTTACCTCCCATTTATTTTGAAAATTTACACATATCTCTCTTATAGTTTAAAAATACGTTACATTTTAATTCAATTTTTAAAAATTGACTAATGGAGATGATAGTCAACATAACAAGATTAAAATACTGCAAATACCTTTAATAATTCATAAATTTAACTTCCATTATAGTTACCTTATTTTTACTTACCTCTTTTTATTTTTAAAACCTCCAGATAATTTTATTGTAGTTAAAAAAAAAAAAAAACACAACACTTAAATCCAAATTATAAAAATTACATTGACTAATTAAGATACTAATCATATTATTTTTTTTATCTGACACTAAACATAATGTTTTAGAGTAAGATCTTGAGCGATATATTATATATTCTATTTTCTATATATAATGAATAACCCACTTGTTAAACACAGCATATATCAATCATTGAAATTAAATGTTCAGAAATTTTAGAAACTAAATATATTCTATTTGTTTTTTTATTTTAAAGGCATTCACCACATGTGCAAAATAAAAATAACAATTATAGAAAAAATGAAAAACAAAAGATAAATGAATGGTGTAACAAGAGATTTGATTTTAATTGTTGGTTCAAACTAAAATAAAATTTGGATATGAATAAAATGTAAAATTTCTTATAAAAATATAAACTATATATTTTTTTAAGAAGATTAATCTTACCCTTGCTTTGACAATAACTTATGAGATACAAACAATTTTACACATTATTTTAATTCAAAATAAGAGACAAATGCATTAACTTATAATCCGACTAAATGAATAAGAATAATGTTCTTAAAATTTATTTTTTATCTAAAAGAAATTTATTTTTAAGAAAATTTATATCAATTATGAAGTATAAATAAATAAAAAATAATAGAAGAGATAGATAAAAATAAAGCGAGTTACTTATAAGTAATTTTGGTATTTAAGTTTATTTATTATTTTATTAATCAAATAAAAAGAAAAAGTCATCTAAATAAAATATTTTTCAACAGTGTTAATTAATTGAGTTTAAGTGTAAATTTTGAAAATAAAAAAGAGATAAATATAAAACATGCTAACTAGTAAATTACTCTTATAATAATAATTATACTTAGCAACTTGGAATGCATATTATGATTTTTAGAATAAAAAAAAAAAAAAAGCAAAAAGCTGTGTGTACATTGACTCGTGTGGTCAGTCTTCCAGAACATGTTTCATGAGAGATTTTTTAATGGAGATGTAACTGTATATATATGAGAATGGGAATTGAACTCTCATGTGGTGAGTCTTCAAAAGGTGTGTAATATATGTTCACTTTTAGACTTTCAATAAATCATATTAGACATTAGCTCAAAAGGAATATTCGTGGCTAATTAGGTCCCACATGAGAAATAATGTGTCATTTGTATTAGGAAATAAAATAATACATAAAGTAATGTAGGCATTGCATAAAGTAATGAATGTTCCCTTTTTCTTTTTCCTTTTTTTTTCATGGGACATATTTATACTCCCTCTAATAATAATAATAATATTGTGGACCTCAAAGTCATTCATAATGGAAAGACTCAATTATCATAGACTTATAGGGTTATCTAACAATATTGTGGTTCAGTCTTAGGATGACTTCGCTAATCTAAAAAAAAAATTTGCAAGTTGTGGTTCTTACCTAACGCCAACCTTGCTCCATCCAAAATTTATTGACTTAATAATTCTAAAAGAAATTCTTAAAGCTATTCCTTTCTTGGGGCCAACCATGCCCCATCTAATCTAACGCAAACTTGTTAAACCCTAATCGAAGCATCATTCATGATACATTGTACATGGAAATCCATTGTTAATCATTATGACAAGATTTATTCAAAATATATATATATATATATATATATATATATATATATATATAATATATATATATATATATATATATATATATATATATAGCAAATTGTAATATACCTGAAAGCAAACTTCACTACATATCATGAATCTTTTTTTTTTAAAAAAAAAAAAAAAAAAACGACAAACAAAGCAAGCTTTCTGTCCTCTATAATTCATAGCACCAACTTTTATGGGATACCTTTGGAGTCGTTTGGCTATGACTAACTGTATAGTCTACTTTTTATATTTTTTGGGTGATAAAAAAATATATTATAAAGTAATGTAAAGACATCATAGTAGTTCATCATCTCTGACTCCATGCACTAAACCCCGACATTCCACAACCATAATTATACTCCTTCTATTATTATTATTAACGTAAAAGATTCTATGGTACTTTTTGTTGGAATTTTTTATTTGATTTTTGTTTCTCTGAAACATTGAAAGAAATTTTTTATTGGAAATTCTGCGGTACCTTCTATTGGAACTTTCAGTTTTTCTGCAACAAAATTACTAGTAAAAATTCGTGAAAGTTTCACCCATTTTCTTGTAGTATTGCAGTAAAAGCTCTTGATGAAAGAAATTTAATAATTATTATTCTTTTTTATTTATCAGCGCGTAATTACTACTTTTGTTAAAGATAAATTAGTTTCACTTTCGAAGGTAATAAGCATACTTTGAACAATCTATCTTTCTGAAAATTAAACAATTTTTGTTATTTGTTCATATCTACAAAAGAAAAAAAAAATTGAAGGAAGAATTATGTTGAAAAAGAATCGCTAGTGAATTCCTTAATTAATTTATGCCCAAAAATTGAAAAAAAAAATTATATCTTAAAGCAAAAATTCTGAACTACTAAAGGATAAAGTTAGTTTAGTGGTTATTTATTCTCTAGTAAAAATCTTATTAATTTTCTCACAATATTATATACGACTAAAAAAAACAAACTATTTATCAAATAGATTATAACATATTAATTAGAATAATCGTTAGAAAGATCTCTTAAGCATGTTATATTTTTGCATGAGCATGATTTGTTTTATAGGCTGAGGCCAACCATAAGTGATTTGAAAATTGAAAGAAAGTTTCAATGTTGTAGACCTTGAGTCAACCATATACCAGTCATAAATTCTGCATATTGTCCAAGAAACTTCATGGACAGAGACTTGTCTTTATTAATTTCCATCGAGGATTCTTTGTTAGTGTTGTTTGGGTCCCCTACCAATTGTTTACTGTACTTTAGTTGTGCTTCTATTTGATGATTTATTTTATTAAGTCAATATTTTCACACTACTTTACTAATGTTGCATCTTAATTAATGTTTAAATATGATATAGATTATGCCAACATAGTGCGGCTTGAGTTAGTAAGTAAATTGAGCTTAATCATTAAGAAATTTTTACAATGTCAAGGTTTAAAGTTATAAGAAAATAAATGTTGGGAGAAGTTAATTACTCTATTTTCCAAGTGAGATCAATCCTACCTCCAATAAAAAGTAGAGATACTTATAAGTTAAAAAACAAATAACTAACAAAACTTGGCAAATTTACTATATAGTAAGGTCTCTTAAGCATGTTATAATAGGAATTCAATCAATGATCACTGTATATAAAAAAACTTTGTTAGGAGATATATGCCTATTTTGGCTACTTCATGTTTTTAAAAATAAAAAATATTTTTAACTGTTAGCTGGAGAATACTCTTAGTGCATATACAAAATAAATAAATAAATATAATATAGACTAAATTACTCATATTTTATGTGAAAAAGTTTATTTATACCAAAAAAAAATGTGAAAGTTTAATTTAGAAATTCTTGTTGGATTCATCCTTTTTTCTTGAAGTATTAGAGTAAAAGTTGTTTATGAAAGAAACTTAACAATTACTGCTCTTATTACGAAAATAAATTAGTTTCAACTCCTGAAGAATGTGTTTTTTAATCGGAAAATTACACAACTTTGGTTATTTGTTAATCTAGAAAATAAAAAAACAAAATTGAAGCAGAAATTATGTTGAAAGACAAAAAGCTAGCGAATTCCTTAATTTAGGCCCAAAAATTGAAAAGAAATTTATATCTTGCAGCCAAAAAAAAATATCTGTACTATTTATCAACTAGATTAATATAACATTTTAAGTAGGAATAACCATCAAAAAGAAAAATTAAATGTTGTGGATGTTAAGTCAACCTTATACCAATCATAAAGTTTGCATATTATCCAAGAAACTTCATTGATAGAAACTTGTCTTTATTAATTTGTTAGTGGTGTTTGGGTCCCTTACCATTGTTTAGTGTACTTCAATTGTGCTTCTATTTCATCATTAATTTATTCTACTAAGTCATTATGTTTACAGTCGATTTTATTAACATCATATCTTAATTTATGTTTACATATAATATATAGACTACTAACATTTAATGTTATTTTGAGCTTTAAAAAACAAAAGAAAAAAGAAATTCTTCAAATTGACAGATAAAAAGGAACAAAGCAGACATATTGTTTAGTGAGATATGTACAAAGACAATATCTTTTCTCTCATTTTCTCTCATAAATTTTATCTCATAGATTTAAAATTAGATTAAATATATATATATATATATATTGATTTCATTTACAATATTATTTTATTATTTACGAACTAATACTAAACTCATAAAACAATGTGGACAGAAAGTAAGAAAAAAAAATTATTTCACGTGAATATGGTATATATCATATTAATAAGATTAATGAATGAATAAATAAAGCCTAGTTTTAGCCACAGAAATGAGGACATGACAGGGACAAGAGTCTAGGGTTAAGGTTTTTAATTTGGACATAAAATTGTATAAATTCTTCGAAAGTAAATTATAATTATTGATTTATATGCAACTTATTCAAACATAAAAAAAAATAATAATAATAATAAGCATTCCCAGTGCATCATCTAAAATAGAAGCAACTTTTTTAAAACATATGGGTGTAATATACCTAAAAGCAAACTTCACTACATACCATATCATGAAAAATTGGAAAAAAAAAAAAAAAAAAAAAACAGAGGAAGCTTCTGTCCATTATGATTCATAACACCAACTTGTGGCCTCTGGCAATGCTGATTCAAATCACCTTTCGAAATTGAAGCAGCTCAACAAAGGCCTATTTCACGCATAGAGTCCATATCAGTTAAGCTTTAAAGTAAATACAAGCAGAATTACTAAGATAACCAAAGTGCTTCCTCTGTTTCTTCTTATAGCACTTTGATCAGAATTATTGGTCATATATTTATATACAATCATATGTGTATATATAATATTAATCAAAGTATTTAATCAATTCAGTATGTATAAGGGAGAATTCAGAATATAGAAAACATGTACAATAAAACATATCTTCGGTAAGATATATCAGTAGATAATAAAATATAAAATAATTAATAAAACTTTTAAAATGCTTGCGCTCTTCAAAGAAATTTAGTACTTTATCACATAGATATTGACTTAAAATTTGGGTAGGAAAAGGTGGGGTGGAATTATAAGAGGAGGGAAGCTATTCACACTTAGATAAAAAAGAAAAAGAAAGGCCTTTTATATTTTCAACCTTTATACCAATCATTTGAAAATGAAATTAAAAAATTTAGTGTGACAAAAAAAAAACTGAACTCATTGCTTAAAGGGAAGGGAAAAAGAAAAAACAGTTTTCATATTAATTACCATATAACAGTGTGGCTGTCAATGGATGGAGTTCATAATTAGGTGTACCTTGATATAAACTTGTTCTTTAATATCATCAAAAAACTTGAAATAAGCATGTCTCCATGCCCTCTTGAAAAAGAGGGTAACACAAACTCCCCAAAATCCTGCAGCAAATCCAATTACTATACCAAGAGAGAACCATGACAAAAACTCTGACTTCATCTTTTGCATTGACTATGTCAACAAATTTATCATTTTGGGTACAGTTCTTTAATGGAGGTCCACAAAGTTCAAGGTTTCCCGTATAGCTACTTGCATTAAAACTTTGAAGTTGGGTCCCTGCCAGAATTCTGCCAATGAAATTGTTAAATGACAAGTTCAAATACTCTAAAAAAGATAAACTTGTCATGGCGTGAGGAATTTCACCAGAAAGTTGATTCCTTGATAAATCCAAAGATTCCAAATTTGTCATTTGACCGATCTCTGGTGGTGCCTTTCCTGTCAATTGATTTTTAGACAAGTTCAGAGATGTTAATCTAACAAGATGAATTACCTCAATTGGAATTGATCCAAGTAAGTTGTTGTTCGAAAAGTCAACAAGTTGCCACAAGTTGGAATGTTTAAACTTGTACTATAATTCTTGACTTTTGGTACGAAACATAAAACTGTATGGAAATAAGGACCGATATAAGATATTTTCAAAACTATAGTCTACCTCATCTGGAAGAAGGTAGTCTCGTTCTTCTTCGAAAATATAATCTTCATTTGGTATGTAAAAAAAAAAAAAAAAAGGCAAAAAGCTTTGTGTACATTGACTTGTGGTGAGTCTTCCAAAACATGTTTCATGAGGGGAAGCTTTTAATGGAGATGTAAATGTGGATATATATGAGTATAGGGATTGAATTTTCATGTAATGAGTCTTCAAAAGTGGAGTGATAATGGTTCACTTTTAGATTTTCAATAAACCACATCAAACATTAGTTGAAAATGAATGTTCGTGATTAATTGGGTTCCACATTCGAAATAATATGTCATTTGTGTTAGAAAAGAAAATAATGCATAAAGAAATTTAGACATCATACATAAAGTAATATATTTCTTGAATATTACCGGTTTCTTTTTCTTTTTATTTTTGTTAACATAATTATACTCCCTCCAAAATAATAATAATAGAAAAATAAAAGTGCAAGAGAACTACTTTTATTTTTTATGTATGTATCTATTTTGTCTCAACAAAGTTTTGGATTATGCAAATTACGGGTGAGCAAAATGATAATTAATAATTAATTATTATTTATGACTTAAAATTTGACAGTAACTTTTGTTATACAAATAATTTTACACATTATTTTAATTTAAAATAAGTGAAATGACATTAACTTATAATCTAATGAAATGAACAAAAATAATGTTCTTAAAATTTATTTTTATCTAAAAATTATTTTATTTTAAAAATAATTTCAACTTACATAACATTTGTTTTGAAAAGTTTATATGCAGTATGAAATATAAATAAATAAAATATTAGAGGAGATAAATTAAAATAAAGTGAGTTACTTATATGTAATTTTGTTATTTAAGTTTACTTATTATTTTATTTGAAAACATAATAATGTGATTAATGAGACAAGTTACAAGCTAGTTGAAAAATGAAAATTATGAGTGTTCAACCAATAAATCATCCATATTAATTAGGTCCCACGTAATAAATAACATGTTATTTGTGTTTCATTAAATTGAATAGAGTGATAATGAATAAAACTTTTATGAATGTTGGTGTTAAGATATTAAATTTTTTAAAACAAATATTAAAAATCAGAGTTCTAATTTGAAAGTAGCAATTAAACAAAACAGAAAAATCAATCAAGATAGGTAGGAAAAGTGCGCTTTATTCGCAATCTTACTAGCTCAAATTTAAATTTGTTAATAAGAAATGTGGTATCAGATATTAAAAAGTTTAATAATAATTTATTTTTACTGAGACTTTCAAGTCATTTATTGTAAAAATTCATTAGCCATAATGTACATGAGGTAGTTTGTCAAAATTCCTAGGTCAAGCTTAACCTTGACAAACTTAATGACTCTAAAAAAAGGGAAGGAAATAACATAGAGGAGAGGAAAATGAGGAAATAGAAAATTGAAGAGAAAATATTTCCTTTCATTTATGTTTGAATGAATGAAAAAAGACTAAACCAAAAAAAAATGAAGTAATTTTATTATAATAATAATACCCACTGTTATCACATGAATCTCACTATTATGGGACAATTTCAAAACAAGAAAATTGAAACAAGGTTATCTAACTAACCTATTTTTTTCTTATCATTTTCTTTCTTCCAGGTTTTCACATGCTACCAAATAGAAAAATAAAATTATTTCCCACTATTTTTTCTTCTAGTTTTCTCTCCCCATAATTTTCTCCTCATCTAAATATAAAAGAATTTGCAAGTTGTGGTACAAAATTATGCCTAACATCCTTGCGCGGTCTAACCTCAATTAACATGACAAATTTGAAGAACGTTTACAAGTTTTAAGCCAACTTGACATGGTGCTATCTTGAGTAAATTGATAAATCTGAAGAAAATACTTGTGGTCTAAAATTTTAAACTTAGAATGAGGGTGAATTAAAATTCACCTAAAATGACTTAAGAATCTAAAGAAAATTCACAAAATCATGATTTCAAGCTAAGTCAATCATGAACCAACCTCTTGTGACTTGTAAAATTTCTAGAAAATTCAAAGATGTGACCAAGACTTTGCATAGGAATTGATTTGGGTTAATCATACAACCGTCGATGCTCTAATTAATTTCCTCCAATCTTATATATGCATTCGATTACTTAAAAAATCTTCAACCTTATTTAATTTAGAGATGTGTTATATATATATATATATATATATATATATATATATATATATATATATATATATATATATATTGTCTCTTTTACTTTTTTATTTAAAATTTTAATTAGAAAAAACTAAAAAGGATAAGTGTAGAATAATGTGTGAAAAAGTGAACGTGGAATTGGATTTTCCCTTCAATTTAGATGCCACTTGAGCACTTGATCCAATTGTGCCTTACGCGGGCGATAAATCGGACTGCATTGGTCCAATGGAGACAATGGAGCAAGGGGTATTCAATTGTGATATGATAAATTGGTTCAATTGGGTTAATTTTTCCATAATGATTTGATAGATATGACCTCCAAGTCATCGCTAATGTAAAGTCATCCCATTGGCTTGTCTAACAATAAGTGGTTCTCGACTAAAACCAATGCTTTTCAATCCAACATCGATTGACTTGATAAATCTAAAGAAAAAATTTCAAGTTGTGATCTTAGAATGACTCGATGAATCCAAAAATAAAATCATGAGTTACAGTCTGCAGCTAGCAACAAGACGAAAGTCAGGTGACTTTATGAATTCGTAGAAAATTTTCAGTCCGTGCTCTTAGGTTTATCAGTGACTTAACAAATCCAATGACTATTTTCATGATGTCTTCCTAGCTAGATTGATGCTAACCCGATCGCGCCACGAGTGACTTGATGAAATTGGAGAATGTTTACAAGTTATGGTCATGGGTTAAGACCAACGTAGAAAATGACTTGACGAATCTATAATTTATGTATATGGTTTCGTTTGCTTGTTTATTGTGGTTAATGAAATTGTGGGGTTGTCAAATTTCATACAATTAGTGTATATAATTTGATTCAATATAGCAATATCTAAGTTCATAAAAAATCTTTTTATACATTACATCATTTGTTCCCATTTGAGTTGCTTATTAGTACTTTCAATCATTTCTTCAACTTCATTTATATTGAAAAACTTGAATATTTTAGAATTATTGTCTAGCAGTAATTGCCTCTTAGTCGTTAGATTAAATTATCACAATAAAGCATCTCTTCCATCACTTAATGAAATCTCCCAAACATCAAATAAATACTACATATCAACATCATTATATGATAGACTTAACAAATAATCATGTCACAAAAGTTGGTTTCTCTCCATTTTGGCATGAACAGAAATATCAGAGTGCAAAAATAACTTGTCAATATAGAATACAGGAAAAACTATCTAACGTAATTGTATTTATGTAGCCCGAGAAGAAGATAAATTCACTGAGAAAGAATGCATTTCCAACACATCTTTCAATATCAATAGAACTTGTATAATTTCATTCATCATGTTTAGAAGAAATAAACCTTAAAATTTTTAATTCTCGTATTATCCCTATCACTATCCCAATTAAAGAAAAAAAAAATCAGTTTAACATAATATGATTCAATACACCAGATCCATTTTAAGTAAGAAACTTTGGCTAACTTTATAGTCGGATTCCGACCAGATGCATTTTCAGTAAGAAACTTGGCTAACTTTATAGTAGGATTCCCAATACAAATATTGGATGGAACTACATGATTTGAATAATGAAAAACAAACCATCCCATCTAAAACACTAATCACTTCCAAAATACCAAGCAAAATACTGATAGGTAACTAAAAAGTTGGTTATTCAAAGTGTTTCTTTGGCTCCTAATTATAAAGGTCTTAGCTTGAAAACTACAATGGGACGTATCACAAGAGTTGCATCTTTCCAACGAGAAGAAAAAATTAGAGTTAACAGAGTTTTTTCACCAATTATTACAATACTCTTAATTAAATAACTGCAGTGCAATTTGAAAGCTTATCACCACATAGACTTTTATTTTAGACTGGAACATACATGTATATAGTTTCATTATAATCATTAAATCACAGTAGAACATAAGTGCCTAACAATATAGCGTGAAATTTTAATATTATTAATTCAGACATTCATTGATAAGACCCAAACAATGATAAGTTTGTTGAGATGTGTAGCATCAGTCAAAAAGAATAATTAATATGAAAGTTTTTACAGATTAATTATACATCGAGTATAAGGGCAAACAATATCTGTAATTACAACTTGAAACAAAGGCAATAAACATTCAATCATGAATAATTCCAAAAGCAAAACTACAATTAATTGAATTAAATATTAAAACTATACAAGGTTTATACTAGTTTCAACAATCCAAATCCCATATTACAACTTAACGAATCATGGAAATGGAAATAGAATCACAAAAGCATAGAAAAGAATAAAATGCACTAAGAAACACATAGACAAGTGGTTGTCTAGCGATTAAAAATCTCACCTACACCATGTGATCCACTCCAATTCCATGTAATCTGAACCATGCTAGTAAGGATTTGGTCTCCCTCTTAGTGTTAAGCCTTAAAAAATGCTCAAAAACTCCCCCTATACTATCAGAACAAAGCTCAAACAAAAGAGTAGAAACAATGGTGAAAAGTTGTGTTCCAGATAAAAAATTTCTACTTTAGACAGTCAGACATGGGTTAGATTATGGCCTGCACGGCGTGCATGCAACCAGTGCTCGGAAAAACTGTCTTTGCTTGGCTGGCACGGATTATTTGCAAGGCGTGAAGCTGCACAACATGATCTGCGAAAGTTGTCAACATGAAAGTTGTAGCCCCAGATCTTAGCTTTCCAATGCTACAAGAATTAGGTCAATCTGACATTCGAATACAAAAATTATGCCCAGTTTACTACTCACAATTCAGGATACCTAATCTTCATCATTTTGCACTCAAAATAGCTCCAAATCAATTATTTTCTTCCATAACTCTTGTTTACACCTAATAAACACAATAAACGGAATTAATATCAAATCCAACAATAAAGCCTTAAAGTTGAAGCAAAATTCACAAGAATTCAATAAGAAAATAGGCTAATATTGTCTAGTCTTTCATTCCAATCCAGTTAACCCTGTTTTTACTTAGAATTGATTAAGATGCATTTTCTTAATTCTCTAATTATTTGACCTAGATAGAGCTCTATACTATTTTAATGTTATCAAACCAGATATTAAGTTGAGGTTAGTTCCGCGCTTCTAACATATCTATTATGATACATATGGCTAACATTACATATTGATTCATTATACAAGACCTCCAAGTCATCCCTAATGAAAATTCACTTGTCATAATGCACGTGGGGTAGTTTATAAATATTGTGGTTCTAGGCTAAGGTTAATCTTGACTCACTTGAGGAATCTAAAACAGAATTTGCATGTTGTGGTCCTAAATTAAGGCCATGCCATCATCCTATAAAAGCCCCAATTAACTTGACAAATTTGAGTGGGGTAGCAACTCACATGCGGAATTGGCGTACTCTAGTAGGGAGAACTTCATGGAGAGTGGATCCAGTTTGGGATCCAAGAGAGACTAGATCAAAGTCCTTAGGGATGTATCTTCTAATTGTGTGCCAAGGAAATCCCAGATACTAGGCGAGGCCCAAAATAAGTTTGGATGAGCAGTGAGTCCGACTAGTGTCGGCGAAATGGAGTCAAGATGGCAAAGCACTCAAGGCTCATAGATTATTAGATATATATATATATATATATGAGTTGCACTATAAAAAAGTTTCATGTTAGAAGATTCTAAGACGGTGACATATATCAGTGAAAAAATATATTAACTTAATATTTTAACATTTTAGATTAAAGAGTGCATAGTATTAGAAAGGAAGAGAAGATTTGAGAGAAGAGTGAATATTTTTAAGATATACAGAAAAGACGAGAAGAAAAAGAAGCAAATCGGGGGGAACAGAGGAAAATGATAGAGGAGTTACTGCTGAGAAGTAAAAAATAGCCTTGTGGTTGAGATAAAAGAAAAACAAGAAAGTGATACCACCTTAAATGTTGAATGTTTGTTTTGCTTGATACTTCAATAATTAACAAATAGAGTATCAACACATCCATTTAACTCACATGAATAGAAGTTGATGGAGATATAAAATTAATAGAAACTTTTAAATGTGAAAAATAAAATTAATTGAAATTTTAATATAAATGTAATGTGAGCATTTAAATGATCGTATCGTCAAACTCAGCCCCCTAATAGGGGTTACCAATCGGACTGAACTGGTCTAACTAGGAAAAAAAATGGCAATTCATTTGGATTTTTTTTTTCCACAATAATTTGATATATAGAACCTCAAAGTCATCCGTAATGGAAAGACTCAGTAGGTAAACCCTAATTGAAGCATCCATCATGATACATTTGCACATGAAGAGTCCATCATTAATCATTATGATGAGATTTATTTACTATATATATATATATATATATACATATATATACATATACATATATACATATATATATATATATATATATATATATATACATATATATATATATATACATACATATACATATATATACATATACATATATACATATATATATATATATATATATATATATATACATATATATATATATATATACATATATATATATATACATATATATATATCTATATATATATATATATATATATATATATGTATATATATATATCAGATGCAAACTTGCCTACATATTGTTAGTAAGAAATATTGGACACCCATTCAATTACTTTAGAGGTTAAATTATTGTTGGTGAAATGGCATATTTTAGGGGTGAATTTTCAGAATCAAGCTGACAAAGTACTAATCTTAACTCTAAAAGTAAAGGAAGCAGTGTAGACAATGAGTGAAGACAATTAGTTTCTCTGTGGAGATCAATGCTAGTAAGGTTCAGGTATCTAAGCAAAGGAATATGAGATAGCCATCTAAAATAGTCAATCTTAAGCTTATAATTCCAGGATAAATCAAAATAAAAGAGGGTAGAGATATTTGCATTCTGATGTTGAGGGGTATGAGAGTCACTTGATCTCTTCTGTGGCAACGAATTTGTGAATTACTTTCACATAGAGTTAAGCCGAACTTGGATCCCCAAATAAGAAACAGTTCAATTTGTGAAGATGACTTAACCATGATCAGAGCATGAGAGGTCTCCAACAGTTTTCCTTTTTTTTTTTTTTTTTTTATGAAGTGGTATAGTGTCCGTTTTTGTCCGTCATCATAGTTTATATGCATGGCTCAGTCAATATAGACAGGAGAATAGAAAAATAAAAAAAGAAAGACTCTGTATACATTGACTTGTGTTGAGTATTACAAAACATGTTTCATGAGAGATTTTGGTCAAGGTTTAATATGAACATGAGAATGGGGATTGAACTTTCATGGGATACCTTTGGAGTCTTTTGGCTATGAAAAACTGTACAGTCTACTTTTTTTTTTTTTTTTTTGGGTGATAAAAAATACTATAAAGTAATGTAAATACATAATAGCTGTTCATCATTTCTGACTCCATGCACTAAACCCCGACATTCCATAACCATAATTATACTCCTTCTATTATTATTATTATTAACGTAAAAGATTCTATAGTACTTTCCGTTGGAATTTTTCAGTTGAGTTTTGTTTTTCTAAAACATTGAAAGAAATTTCTGATGGGAAATTCTTGCGGTACCTTCTATTGGAACTTTCAGTTTTTCTACTACAAAATTACCATTAGAAATTCATGAAATTTTCACCCTTTTTTCTTGTAGTATTGCAGTAAAAGCTCCTGATGAGAGAAACTTAGGAATTACTACTCTCTTTTTTTTTTTTATTAGAGTAATTACTACTCTTGTTAAAGATAGATTAGTTTCACTTTCTAAGGTAGTAAGCATACTTTGAACAATGTTTTTTTCTTTTAAAAATTAAACAATTTTTGTTATTTGTTTATATTTACAGAAGAAAAAAACTGAAGCAAGGATTATGTTGAAACGAAACGCTAATGATTTCCTTAATTAATTTATGCTCAAAAATTCAAAAGAAATTGATATCTTAAAGAAAAATGCTGAACTATTAATGGGTGAGGTTAGTTTAACGGTTATTCATTTTCTAACAAAAATTTTATTAATTTTTCTCATCGGTATTATATACGACCAAAAAAGAAAAGAAAAATTGAACTATTTGTGAAATGAATTATAAAATTTTAGGTAGAATAACGTCAGAAAGAAATAGTAGAATACCCGTAATTATATTTTATACCATGGAATCTTGTCAAAGACTCGAATTCTCCACCCTACAAAAAAATAAGGGTCCTCTTAGGAACATTATGTAGTGTATAGTTACAAATGATGAGAGCAATAAAAGAATGTTTATGATAATTAATTATGTGAAACAAAACATTAAATTTATGAAATGGAAAAAAGATACCCGAAATTAAGAAAAAAAATAAAACATAACACAGAACAAAATAACAATAATAAAAAATTATTTAATTCACTTCATCAATATATATATATTATATATATATATATATATATATTATATATATATATATATATATATTATATATATATATATATATATATATATATATATATATATATATATATATATATATATATATATAGTTCACGAAATAGATTTGTATTTTTAAAGGAACATTATTTAAATGGACTCATTATCAACACATAGGAGTTACGAAGTAGGGAAAATAGAACAGTGATTCTATTGAATTTTTGCATAAGCATGATTTGTTTTATATGACCTGAACCTGAAATCAAAGTCACCCGTAATGGAAATTAAATCACTCGTCATTGGCCCCATGGGGTTGTCTATAAATATATTGTGGAATTCTACGCTAAGGCCGACCATAAGCGACTTCAAAAATCTAAAGAAAGTTTTACTGTTGTAGACCTTGAGTCAACCAAATACCAGTCATATATTCTGCATACTGTCTAAGAGATGTCCCGGAAACTTTATCGATCGAGACTTGTCTTAATTGATTTCCATCGATGATTCCTTGTCAGTGGTGTTTGGGTCCCTTACCAATTGTTTAGTGTACTTTAGTTGTGCTTCTATTTTTTGCTTTATTCTACTAAGTCATTATTTTCACACTACTTTATTAATGTTGCATCTTAATGAATGTTTAAATATGATATAGAGTAAGTAAATTGACATTAATTATCAATAAACTTTTACAATGTGAAGGTTCAAGGTCTTATGGGAGAAGTTGATTATTCTATTCTCCAGGTGAGGTCAATCCTATCTCCAATACAAGGTAAGAACACTTACAAGTAAAAAAAACAAATAACTAACAAAACTCGGTAAATTTACTAAATGGTAAGGTCTCTTAAGCATGCTATAATAGGGATTTAGTCCATGATCACTGTATACAAAAAATAATTTGTTAAGAAATGTATGTCTATTTTGGCTATTTTCATGTCTTAAAAACAGATTATTTTCTAACTATCAACTAGAGAATAGTTTTAGTACATATAACTATATATATATATATATATATATATATATATATATATATATATATATATATATATAATAGCCTAAACTACTCATATTTTATGTGAAAAGTTTATTTATACAAGAAAAAATGGGAAGCTTAATTTAGAAATTCTCGAAAGTTTCATCCTCTTCTCTCGAAGTATTAGAATAAAAGTTGTTTGTGAAAGAAAGTTAGTAATTATTACTCTCGTCAAGAAAATAAATTAGTTTCAGTTCCTAAGGGATGTGTTTTTTAATCTGAAAATTACACAACTTTGGTTATTTGTTGATATCTACAAAATAAAAACAAAATTGAAGCAGAAATGATGTTGAAAGACAAAAAGCTAGCAAATTCCTTAATTTAGGCCCAAAAATTGAAAAGAAATTGATATCTCACAGCAAAGAAAATCTGAAATATTTATCAACTAGATTAATATAACATTTTAAGTGGAATAACCATCAAAATAGAAAAATTAAATATTGTGGAGCTTAAGTCAACCTTATACCAGTCATAAATTTTGCATATTGTCCAACAAACTTTATTGATAGGATTTTTTTTTATTAATTTCCATCAATAATATTTCGTTAGTGGTGTTTGGGTCCCTTACCATTGTTCTGGGTACTTCAATTGTGCTTCTATTTCATGATTAATTTATTTTACTAAGTCGCTATGTTAATTAATGTTTAAATATAACAATATAAACTATTAACATTTAGTGTTATCTTGATCTTTTAAAAATAAATAATAATACTAAAAATTCAAATTGACAGATAAAAAAGAACAAAGGAGACATATTATTTAGTGAGACATACATTGGTGTATTCCATGTCTTGGGATAATTTTTTTTTTTAAACTATATTTTATAAGTTTTTAACTAGATCATAAAGTGAGATTGATTTCACTCATAGTATTATTTTATTATTTATAAAGTAATCTCAAACTCAAAACAATTTTTGAAATGGAAAATAAGAAGGATAAATTTGTTTCATTTGAATATAGTATATATCATATTAACGAGATTAATGAACCAATAAATAAAGCCTAGTTTTAGCGTTTGAAGTGGGAACATCACAAGGAAATAAGCATCAAAGGGCAAATTATGACTATTGATTTATATGAAAATTATTCAAACATTAAAAAAAAAAACTTATTTCATATCATACAGAAGGGTAGATTTAAAAGCAAACTTCAGTACCTTTTGGGTCACAATTGGTCTTATGATGTCTGTTATCTATTTACTTTTTCCAGCAAATGGAATCATTGTCATATATTTACTAATTTTTTACCTTCTCTTATTCCTGTTTTATACTTACTAATTTTTATTTATATTTGTAACAATATAATCAGTACTTCATACCATTGATAAAATGATTATTAGGTGGCCTCACACTAAGTCGTGACAAAATCATGAACCAACCTATTGTGACTTGTAAAATTTTTAGAAAATTCTAAGTCGTGAGCAGGACCTTGCATAGGAGTTGATTTGGGTTAATGGTACAACCGTTGATGCTTCAGTTAATTTTCTTTAATCTTACATATACATCTAACTGCTTACAAATTTTCAGGTTCATTTAATTTAGAGATAGTGTTATATGTACATTTATATATTTATACTTATTTTTTTATATTTTTTTTATCTCTTTTCTAGTTTTTTTTTTTTAAGTTTTAAGTAAAAAAAAAATAAAAAAAGTGTGGAATAGAGTTTGAAAAAGTAGAGATGTTTAAAGTTTTGGTTAAATAAAATAATCAAATCTAAAATTTCTTAAATATTACTTAAGCCTTTTACCACTATAAATTAAATTAATAATAATCAAGTAATAAATAATAAATAATAATTATAATTGTAAATCTAGTTTCAGCAGTACCGTTGTCACTGTTGCATGTGATTTGGAGTAAGCTGATTTTTAATATTCTTAAACTTCGTGTATTGATTCAGTGCCTCAGCAACTAGTAGGTAAACCCTAATTGAAGCATCTATCTTGATACATTTGCACATGAAAAGTCCACCATTAATGATTATGATGAGATTTATTTGCTCTCTCTCTCTCTCTCTCTCTATATATATATATATATCACATGCATGCTTGCCTACATATAAGCTTCTCGTTTACATATGAGATTAAAACAAGCAAAAAAAAAAAAGGATATTCGAGAAGATTAATGTAGCATCTAGTAATGAAACGAAACAACCCTAGATGCCACAATCTCATTGGACTCACATGTCACATTAGTATTGTCAATGACATTTCATTGCTATAAGAATTTTTTTTTTTTTTTATTTAATGGCCACATCATCAAACTCAATCACCTAATTAATATGATTTTAATCAAGCTCAATCACCTAATACAATTTTCTAATTATTTGGATGACACCTATAAATTCTTTTTTCTTTTTTTTTAACATGTGAAAACATGCGCTAGTAGGAGTTACAAATTAGACTGAATTGGTCTCATTAAAAAAATGAGAGAACAACAATGTCGAAATTGGAACAAAAAGGATTTAATTGGGTTTTAGTTTAAACTAAGAGGACAAAAATACTAACTATCACAACGTAGGCGTAAAAACGCTACGACGAAAAATAAGATAACTTTATTTAAAAAAAAAATTATTTTTATGGAGTTACCACCAATTGTTTAAGAATTAAGACCAATTATTTAAGAATTAAGGTACAATTGAAAATCTTATTTGTTTCAAAATTTATGTATTTATTTTATTTTAGAAAAGCATCAGAATACGAACTAGAGGTGAGTTCGGGAGCCGATTATGCGTGAGGAAGGTGTTAGGCACCCCACGACATCCGTCTAAAACGGTTACCCAAATCGGTTATGCAAAATAGCGATATAAATAACATTACATTTTTGATAAAATAACGGAAAAATAAATATGTATGCATGAGTTCTCTAAATGAACCTAGAGTTCTTCCATCCTTCGAAACAGATAAACTGTCCCTCCAGATAATGCTTATCCTCATCTAGGTCGGATAGTGCAAGCTCAGTCTTATAGAAGACCGGACCGCCTACCCTTTCATGATCAGCGGGGGGCCTTGAGACTCTAATGATCCAAATGCACCCTAATGTGTATATATGCTAATTACAACTTAAAATCTGAGAGCGAAATACATCAAAAATTACATGGGGAATATAACATGAAATAAAAATTACTTTTACTCTTTTTTTTTTTCCACATTTCTCTTTCTTTTCAACACCCCTCACAATTCCTATTTACGCCTTCCTTTTCTTTTCTTTCCATAGCATCCACGACTTCTTCTTTTTAACATTCCCACACTTCTTGTCTTCTCACCCCATTATTTCTTTTTTACACCCCTCTTTTCTTTTTTCTCCACATTACCCGACGGCTCACTTACTGAATTCCAAATTTCCAACTTTTTCCTTTTCTCACC